>JAVDBV010033181.1:555-16236 GCA_032619315.1 Piper longum
ATATATATATATTTCCAATATCCAATATTTGGAGGAAGTTGGTTAGCTTGGTGGGACCCGCTGTTTGCCCTTTGTGGTGATCGCTGTTGACCCACAGTTTGCCCGTCTAATTGGATGCTAATCAACTATATACGTACGGGCCCACAATAATTAGTACTCAAAAGTCTGCACGTCTAATTGGGTGTTTATTGACTCCAGCCGACGCAGGAGGCCACTTTTGAAGATAAGAATTGTTAGGCATGCCGCTTGCAGGAGCACCATAAGAGGGACGCAGTACACTGCAAAACTCAATGATGGTTTTGGAGTTACTGGTAATAATTTCTTTTGTAATTCTTATTATAATTATAAATATTATTTATTTACAAAATAACTTTACAATTCTATTTTAAATTCACTCTTACTCTTATCTAGTTTGATAAAATATGCTTAAATATTTAATATAAGCACAAACAATTCCTGAATAAAATATGTATTTATTTTTTATGATAATTACGAATAAATCAAAATTTTAAGTAAAAATAATTTATTTAAGCATTTAAAATAATATTAATATATTATGAGCCATTAAAATTTTATATGCAAACATATACGACAAGATGTTCTCTTTCTTCCTTCATTTGACTTTGCATGATGAATTATATGTACGATAGTGATGTGTTTCCACTTGTACCTGATTGGCTGATTCCATGTTCTTAAGCTGTAAGTCATTTGCATTGAAAAAAAAATTGTAAATTATTATTACTTAAGAGAAAATCCCCAGACCAAATCAGTGCCCTTATTGCAGCATAAATATGCACATGAGCGGCCTACTTAAACAATTTTTGTAACCAGGGGGATGCCACCGAAATGGCGGGGCCACTAATCAGAGGAATCACTTTCGCAGACCCTTTCTTACCGATTCCTTTCTTAAAATCCATTGATTACCATTTTTACCCTTCTATTTTGGCAAGTTTCCTATCATTTGACTTAGAATTCAGGGTCAAAAATATAATTGCATCCCGGCCTCAGAAGCTTCGTGTCGGGCTTGCACGTCCTGGGACCCACTTTTTCAAAATCTGCTTTTAAATTATAACAACTTATTTATTTGTAAAAATATCACAATTTATAAAAAAAACGTTTTATTTATTTATATTTATAAAAAAAATTATATTTTAATTATAAATAGTAAAATTTTTAAAGATAACATCAGCATCAATTTACACTTATAAAAAAACAATTACACATTTATAAAAAAATATACCATTTTAAATAAGTATTAAAAAGTTTCATATTTTTTGGACTAAATTAGTTTGAAGAGAAAAAATAAATTGATATTATGAAACATTAAAGACAAAATTTTGGGGTTACAGAAAGATGAAACCCAACTAAGTCTTCCGTCTAATGATTATGGGGGGAAATCTAATCTATTAGTTAAAATATGTTTATAAATTTTAAATTTAGGTTAATTATTTTAAAAATATGACTTTGACCCATATTATTATATTTAGGCTATGTTGTTATGTGTTATATTAATGCTAACCTGGTTGGCTGTGGATTGCATGTTAAAACACTAGATGTTGGCTTTGCTGTTAGGTATTGGTCATTGATACGAATTTTGTAGACAACATCTTTTAAGATAAATGGATTGTAATAACCAAATTTTAATATTATATCTAATATTTAATAGAATAAGATAAAATATATTAATAAAAATATATATCTATATCATCAATTTTTAAATAATTATTTTAAATATGTAACTTAAGTTCATCATATTACACTTAGGGTTAGATCATTATATATACATTGTAATAACACTTAAACCAGATCATCACACATATTGTATAAGTGACATTTTAACGTGGTATTTATATAATATACTAGTATAGTAATTTCAAGTTCAACTCGATATATTGTTCTTGTTCAAATCCATTATAATATAAGTCAATATAAGTCCCATAATTTTATATGTACTCAATTTTTTAATTCTATATTTTCCCAAGAATTCTTTAAAAAAATTGTATTCTAGTTGGTAATTAATTAAATATTTATCACAAAGAATATTTCAATATTTAGGAAAATATTTTATTACTAATTTTAAAACCCAATTGTGTAAAATGTACCTCTACCCGTTATAAATATGATACGAAAATAAAGACAGTATTAAAAACTTTGCTTACAACTACTGTAAATTCTGAATTTACATTATGAAATGTACTAATTTAAATATGATAAAAATATACACTCTTCTGATAGATATACCTTCCTTTTTTTTGAGATATTTTCTTGAGATAATTATACGATCTTCTTCTACATAGGATTTATATTTTGGTCGAGTATAAAATATGTCAAATATTTGTAATATCTCTAACAATTATTAAATTCCTATATGATATAAGAAACTTTACTAAATATAAAATCTTCGTCCAAATATAAAATTCCTTCTAGTAAGTATATTATTTTTCATATTTTCATGATATCGGATGCCCTCTTATTATTTTTAATATAAGCATAATACATAAACCTATTAAATCTCCTAAATTGTGCTAGATTCTTCAAAATCTGGTTTGTCTCTTCTGGTAAAATTTGTCACTATAGATTCATAAAAACAGAGAGTATATAGGTATTTATATTTTTTATCTTTCAATATCTCCATTTTTTTTGGTTCTCATGAAATTTGTAATTTTCTTAATTATACTAAAGAAGTATTTAAATTGATTCTATTTCATTTTATAAAATTCAATTTCTGCATACTTTTTTTACAAGTATGCAAAAAAATAATATTAAGATTTAATAGTAGCAGATTTGCTTAGAAAAAATAACTATCATTAGAAATCATATCTAATTACATATACATAACGCTGCTAAAAATTTTCATTTAAAGATTTGGAATAAATTGTTTTAATTTTATTTCTAAATTTTCATTTATGAAGAATACTATTTCCAAATATTTTATATAATTACATATTCATAATCTCAGTAATAAATTTTACTTACAACTTTGAAATATATATTTTTGATTTATTTCAATTTTTTTACAAAAAATATTTATTCAAAACTTTACCTAATTACATACTAATAATTAAGATACTATTTTTTATTAAATTCATGAAATATATTTGCATAAAATGCTGTTTTTATTCTTTTGTCCACTATTATTATTTTTTATCTTTTCATGGTATGCACGTCTAAAAATATACATCAAGTAAATGTAATTGGTTTTAATATAATAAAAAATTATCTACATAGCTTACAACAATATAAAAAATTATTAAGTATGCTAGTTTTTTAATAATACAATTATTTTTTATTTTTTTCTAAATTGGGGCAGTTTTTTATGGGGGCTAGAAAACAAAATGCTTCGGCGTTGACGTTAAATAATACGAGGGGTAATATTGTCATTTAGTGATCACTGTCGCTGCACGTCCGTCTTGAAATTGGAAGGCTAATTTTATTTTCTGCACCTACACCTGTAACGACTAACGACAAAACACAACCTGTAATTTGAGACACAAGATATTACAAAAAAGAAAAGCACAATATTTTACTATTACATGTTTGGGGTCTGTTGTTGTTTATATATCGGATTCCGGGCAGTTGGTAAAATATATTTAACTACATGTATCAAAACTTTACAGGCTTTCAATTCATGGGCTGTCACAGTTGGATAAAATACATTTAAGGGTTATAGTTTATAGTTATTACAGAAAAGGGCAATAGTGACGCGTACAAAAGTCTTTACCAAAAGAGGTAACTCTATCAATGGCACACATTTAAGTAATTTTTAAATGGTGTAAAATTTTTAAATAGTCAATTTTACTAAAAGTATAATATTTAAAAGCAAAATTAGCATTTATTTATTTATTTTATATTAAAAATAATATAATTATTATAAAGTGAGTTGTTTATGTCCTCTTCTGTATATATAAAAAAATTTCTTTGTTTTTAAATTTATTTAAATAAAAAAATAAAAATTAGTTACATATGAGAGAGTATATGGGTGACCTAATTAAAATTAGTTATGATTATTTTATATTCCCACTCATATATAACTATACTTAATTATTTTACATAAAAATGATCAATTTGAGTATTTATGGTTAGCATAAAAGTAGTAGTATAAATGATATAAAAATTTAAAAATAATTAATCTTATTAAAAAAATTATATTTTATATAAAAATAATATTAAATTTTTTTATATAAATTAAGTATAATTATATCTAAGTGAATAGAATAATTATGGTTATTTTATATGACCAACTGATATAGTTTTGATGAACGAAAATATTTTCTCATTTTTTTATTTCAATAAATAAGAAAAAGGGAAAAAATTTCTATAAAAGAGTACAGACGTGAGCCACTTAAAAAATCATAACTAATTTAAATATAAACTATATTATTAAAATAATAATTTTAATAAGATTGATCATTTAAAATTTTTATGCCATTTATATTTTTTAATCCTAATTAAATAGAGTCTTAATATTATTTTTTATATAAAATATATTAATTATAACCACTTTTAATAAAATTAATTATTTTAATATTTGTTATCATTTAGCTGAATTCGGGCTAACCAAACAAATCCTAAACTAACAAAATAATTTTTTATAACGGGCTCCTAATAGTAAATTATAAAAAGTCCCTAGAATTAGGATGTGAAAGTAAATGAGTTGACCTCCCCAAATTATTTGACATAACCAAAGCCTCCAATGATTTAGAGTCCCATCCCCTTTTTTCAAATTTATAGAGGACTTCACTTTATTTGTTCATTTTAAAAACTGTTGCACCTTTGCATAGAAAATATCCAAAAAAACTAACATGATCTGAGACACTGTAGATGCCAATTATTTGGCAGTGAAATGTTTTTTACTTTTTTATCAAGTTCATGTGAAGCTGTTTATTTTTTTACGGTAATCAATTTCTGTCATCTTTCCAGCTCTGTCGTTATTGCAGAGCATTGAAGGCGTCAAAGGGCTGTCAGGGAGGGGGCGGGGGAGAGAAGAGGAGTGGGAAAGAAAGGCAATATTGGAGTTCACTGTTCTAGATTGGTTCGTCTGAGCTAGATCCCCTGTGTTCAAGTTGCAGTTTGATGTGGTGTGAGCTGCTCTGCATGCCAATCTAAGTTCTCTGTTGCTTTGGTTAGTAGATTTGCACTTTCTCTGTGTGGGTCTGTGGGAAACTTTGCAGTTTGTTACTGCTATACTTGAAGTTTGGAAGTGAAAATGAGTCTGCGTCTTACTTCTTATGGGTTGTCTTGGTTTTGAGTGAGTTTGAAATAAACGTTTCCTACTTGTGTTTACTGTTAGAAGGTCACCACTTTTTTTCGCTTTTCTGTCAAGATGTGTGCTTACAATGCAATAAGGTGCAGATGGGTTGTTTTTGCTTGAAACTGGAAGGTTGTTTTGTCACTTGAAAATAGTTTCTGTTACATCCTAAATGTGGTAAGGTGCCACTTTTTTGAAGATTTTTTTTATTTTGGGTCGAAAATTTTCTTGCTTTTTAACGATAAAGTTTTGTAATTTTTCCATGTTTTGGACTTATCGGTTCTTTCTTTTGTTCTTTTGATGATTGTCTTGTGTGTTAGTTGAGAGTACTGGGCGGTATGAGCATCATTTGCACATGAAATTGGTAGTCAATGGCTTTTCTGTTTCAAATCTTTGCAGATAGTGTATCTATGATGGATTTTACAGAATGTACTAAAGTTGTGTATGAACGAATTCAAGCTCTAGAGCCGGAAAATGTGTCGAAGATTATCGGATTTCTACTCTTGCAAGATCACGGGGAGCAAGAGATGATCCGTTTGGCGTTTGGGCCGGAGAGTTCCATCTACTCTCTTATCAGCAAAGCCAAATCCAAGCTTGGGTTGTCCCCTAAACACTCCTTCTCTTCTTCAATCTCGCTTCCACCGGTCGATTCAACTTCACCTGCTTCAAATCTTCCCCTACAGTTCACACCCTTCACTCCCTCACGTTCCCTCAACTCATCGTCTGCTTTTCGAGCTCCATCACCTTACTGGGAGCATCAGCTCTCTCATGAGCAGCGCCAAGTCCAATCCACAGATTTTGTACCTCCCAGTTACACTGACTCACTTAGCCAGTCCCACTCATATGGCTTGGAGGAGCAGTTAGAGCCCAAGAACACCGTTGTCACGGACTCTTCAAGTAACTTCTACTACTCAGATCAGGCCTTGGGTGCTGTGAGAACGACCCGCAGATCCCTTAGCCTGCCTGAGTTTCCAGCCAAGGCTTGCCTTTACTTCAACAAAGGGTATTGCAGGCATGGTGCAAGTTGCAAGTTCTTCCATGGGCAGATGCTGTCTGATGGTTTCTCTCAAATTATGAGTCCACGGCCTAGTGAAATGGGTTACGATGAGTATATTCTGTCACCTGGCTCTCTGGAGAAACTTGAAGTGGAGCTCACAGAGCTTCTGAAATTCACAAGGGGGAGGCCTGTTTCCCTTGCCTCCTTGCCTATGTTGTACTTTGAGAAGTATGGGAAGAGCTTGCTTGGTGATGGGTTTTTAGCCGAGAGCCAGAGTCCGGGAAAAGCTGGGCATAGTTTGACGAGGCTGCTTGTTCAAATGAAAAATATTCGCCTCATTGAACGGTATTGTAAAAATGATATGAAGGAGATGACAACATAATGCTTGTAGCTGTTGTTTCTTTCATTGTGGTTGATGTGCTGACTGTTTGCCTGTTTTACCAGATCTGTTCATGTTGATGTTGTGATTGGATTTAAACTTTGTGTTTGTGTTTGATTGCAGTCCCCATGGCGAGCATTGTGTCGTTCTAGCCGAAATTTCGCCACGGAGTGATCCAGGCATGATGGCTGCAAGTGCCCGCCAGATTTATCTTACTTTTCCTGCAGACAGCACCTTCTCTGAGGAAGATGTATCCGACTATTTTAAGTATGAATGGACATCATAACTTGTGCAAAATAATTTGTTTTCTCTGTAATATGGTGCATTATTTTACTTCATTTCCCCCCGTTTGTGTAGTACATATGGTCCTGTTGAAGATGTGAGGATTCCCAGCCAGCAAAAGAGAATGTTTGGGTTCGTGACTTTCGTTTACCCAGAGACCGTGAAGCTTATTTTGTCCAAGGGGAATCCTCATTATGTTTGTAATTCACGAGTGCTGGTGAAGCCTTATCGCGAAAAGTCGAAGCTAGTTGATAGGTATATATATTTTTCCAATCTATGCTCTTTCAACTAGATGTTTGATGAATTTTAAATTTTTCTTGATTTTCTAGGTTTTTAATAATGTGGTTTGATAAATCGGCCATACTGAAAATGGTATATATCAGTTAATCTACGTCTCTTTATTGGTGTTTGTGGTGGTTTAGAAGGCTGGTACATTTTTTTGTATATCTGATTGACCCTTTTTTAGATTTTTCACCTTGTTTCCTCGACTGTACTATTGTTATTACTGCACTAAATGTGGCATTCGCTGCACAATTATTTTTGATTTTTAACGTAAGGCTATGATGCATCAACTTCAAATTACCTGTTTAATATTTGACGCCAGAATGCCTTAACGCTTTCATTTTGAAATTCTGTGCAGAAAATATGTAGACAAATTTGACCAATCAATATACAATTCGTCTAATGTTTTTGAGATTGACCACCCGCAGCTTCGATCAAGTAAGCTATGGTGTACTGGATGATTATTTCTTTGCATTTGTTTTTCGTAAATCAAATACTTTAATACCTTCTCATTTGCTGTCTAGACCACCAGATATCGGAGATTTCTAGATTGCTTCAGAAGCAGCTGCTTGAAGAACATGAACAAGCGCTTGGGCTTCAAAGAAGACTATTTTCTGAGATGCAGCTAGCATCTAGACCACTGACCCAGCAACGATACATCAACCATCCGCCAATGGAGAATCTAAAACCCTCTGAAGGTCTCCCTTCACTATTCAATTTATCACACTTGCCTTGCTAGTTCATCGTTGCATTGGTTAGAAATGCTTTCTTCTGTATTTTATATTTTCAAGAAAATTTGACAATTTGGATTAATGCAGATCGCAGCGACTATCCTGCTACTGATAGTTTCAAGTATCTTCTTGACATTATCGACAATGGTTCCACCAGCGAAGACAGAGCTAGGAATACAAACAACAGCTGCAGCAAGCAGGAGAGGTTGGCTATATTATCTTTTTTTTCAGATATTTACACCTCATGCTATATTTTTGAAGGCTACCAACTTATCAATACCGGGCTAAACATCAATAATATTACTTGTTCATAGTGCATACATTCTAGGAAAGAACGCTGATACACATTGTTTTTTTTTTAATTAAAATTTATGTTCTCTTATGTCATCGTTTTTTTATTCTTGTTATAATTTGGTGCATTCCAGTGGCCAAGAAATTAACCTTCCAGAAAGCCCATTTGCGTCTCCTGTTGCAAGCAGCATTTCCACATTGATATAATACACAGGAAAGGAAAGAGGTTTATAGAGATACAGAAAGAGACAGGCTTACTGCGTTTCATTTATTTCCCCTGCTTCAGAATACCATCATACTGTTCCTTAACAGATCAGAGTTGGCACCATCACTTCACCCTAATGTGAGTTCCTAGATAGGATTCCTCTTTACCCTATTAATTAAAGGAGGTGTAAAAGCCGAAGAAAAGTTCACACAGGAGACCCTGATAAAGTTACATCATCTTATTGTAATCAAAAGATAGTGTGCTCTAATGATAAGCATTAGCAAAAAAAAAAACACTGTATTATAGTTTGCTTAGCGGATCTGATATCTATAAAGGTTGTAGTTTAGAAGTAGAAAATGCAAAAGTTGCTGAAACTGTGTAGCGAGACGGTCGAAAAATAAATCAAGTTATATGCATTTCAAAGCTGGTGTTTGAAGTTCCATCTTCTTTCTGATCTACCATTATTTGTTTTCAAGTGAAGAATGCAAGTGAATCTCCTCGGACGCTTGCATCACTAGTAAAATTTCTGGTTTTGCACGAATGCTTGACCCAGAAAAACACTCGTTTGATTATAAAATAGACCAGTGACGAGCTTTATTGATATTGGAAAGATGCATGCATCAGAAAAAAAAAAGCTGGGTCATCAAATATATGAAAGCTGAGCGTATCCCATCATTTTGTCGGTATGATTGTGCCAAACAATGATGTCTCCACCCTTTTTTCTGTACAAGGCCGACATGTTAAGCCCTGCTTGGCTGGTGGAATATATGGGACCAAAGGTGCCAATATGAGCAAGGATCAATTTCTTTAATTTGTTCTGTGTTTGAAGGAGATTGTTTGCCTTGCCGTGGTTCCCACATTAGCACCAACTTGGCCTAGTAGGTGGAAGATCACTTCTGGGAGAGTGACATCTTTATCTGGCTGCGCTGGCACCAAGTTTTTATTGGTAGTCTTGCAAGTATTATACTGTGAGATGATGTTGGACTCGTTGGTGTCAAACCTTCAAATTTTGCTTGCTTTTTTCCCGAACATAGAGAAGTTTGCCTTGGAAATAATTTTAGGAATATTTTTACAAACGCCGCAACATAGAAAAGGACACGCGGGCCTGATTCGGCGAGCAATGACCCTCACTCTGATTGCAACCGTCTTTGTACCTATCAGAGGTTGGAAAAATTACATACAGTATAGCCAACATCTAGCTTCCTACGTACAAATAGTCAGCTTGCCTTGCCTTAAAAAAAAAAGTTATTGTTGTTTTTTTTCCTATTTTTTTGGCTTTTTTTGTTTTTTTTATAGAAGTGCCAATGTCTAAGGTTTGGCCGCAACCAACAATTTTTGTTTTCCAAAGTCACCCAACAAAATTTTAGTTTATTCTTGATATTCTTTCTTGCCCAAGAAAGGCCCACTTTTAAGTGATAGTTTTTCTTTATAACTTGGGCAAAAAGCCTAAAATACAGAATATTTTTTGGGTGTAACTTGACTAAAAGTATAAGCCAACACATTAACAATCAAACATATAATTTTTTCATCTTCACATAACTTGGAAGGTTCAACATCTTTCAGGCACTAAGACTAAAAGAACAAGACAGACTGGGTCATGACTATCTATTTATTCTTCATAGTCTAAGATTATCTCTATTATTGTTATCTATCATATTAGGGCAGTCATCATGATCATTCTCGTCAACACATTTTTATCATTGTCATCATACCTTTGCATTAGCAACAAAATTTATATGATTGACTAGAGTGAAAAATTCCTACTGGTGCTCAAAGGGTTTAATTCAATGGACCTTGTTCAACAATTGCTCCACCCTTTTATTTTTCTTCACCGGATATGAACGGCCTACTAGCCCAAGCTGTTGGTTAGGTGGTTTGGAAAGTAAACCATTAAAACATACTCACCCTCTATGAATTTGATGACCCCTTGAAGTTTCCTTTCATTTTCTGTTTATTTCTAGTAGCTGCATCTTCAAGGTTAGGACATTATCTTACAAAAAGCTGACCTAGTACAGGTAAAAAATTAATGTAAGCATCATACACCTTAATTTCCATAGCATACAGTGCACTCTGTATCAGAAATTTCAAGCCACTGTTGAAAAAAAGGAACTGGTAAAAAGATGACTGTTTATCATACAGATCAAAGGCAACAAAAAATAATTATGGGATTCATCAAAAATTTAGTTTTTTAATGAGCAAAATTTTCTGTAGTATATATTGAAAAACATACTACACGAGCATTCTCCAAACTCCCTCCAGCTTTACATGGAGCTGCATGCACGGGAATAGAGTATATATAAGTTAGTGAACTGTTGCAACAGTAAACAGTTAATAACGAAAAACCAAAGCTTGAAAGCTATCAGCATTCATAGCTAACAAATAGTATGCAGCACTTACTTGAACATGACAATTACTTGCACTAGAACAGTGAATGCATCACTTTTGGACCAATGATGCACATATATGTTGCATCATTTTCACATGCAATTGTTTCCTGAACATGTAATTTATTGGAACGTAGTAAAAAAATAAAAAACGCTTTTTGCTAAAATAGATGACGAAATAATATTTCCATTGCAGGCCAACTTCACTGCTCCTGTGATTAGTTACATGATGTAGTTCAATCAAGACACCAACAGTAATTGTTGATGAGACGAACCATGAATCTAGAGCCACATGCTAACATCTGCGGTTAAAACTAGGCCCATTTATATAATCAAACGGAGATGCGTAAATGGTACCTCACTTGCCAACAAAAGAGGGAAAAAATTGTAAAAAAGAGATGATATCATTCTCGTCAAAAGTGGGAACACAAACAACTTATAACAACAAACATAAAAGGAGATGTAGCAAAGTTGGGAACAAAATACCTGTCAAAAGGGAAAGCCTTTGTTCTCTACTACGGATTTGTCAAAGAAAGTAAAAACTTTAGAATGCTAGGACCACTCTTTGAATAAGTTTCAGCGGGATGTCATTTTCATCAGATGGCGCACGTTGTCTGACTTCGGCAATCCATTGAGCAACTATTAAGAATGATCCTTACTTTCAGAAGTCCAAAAATGATACTTGGATATTACTTATCCAGTAATATACAGCGATAAAGGAATAATAAGAATACCCAGAAATCATCTATTCCTTATTGTATTTTTTTGCAAACTGTGAAAGTAGTAAAGAGTGTCGAAATGCTAAATACTTGTCCAAAGTTGTTCCTGCCCACTGCTGACAAAAGCACTCATCAGTTGGAACAAAAGAACTTAGGGGGAACGGTCCCTTGGGAGCTTTCTTAAGGGCAACTAGGAACCTGTGCCGAGGGCGAATTCTTTGCTCCAGAGACAAACTAAAATACATGGGATACTTTGTCAATGATTTCACCTCATTATGAAGCTCATTAACCAAGTACAAGTACTTTGGCCTTAGATTATCTTCCAATGACAAAGATAACACCTGACATAAAAAGAAATATACACTAGTAATTCAACCAAAAAAAAATAAATTACAAGCAGCATCATGTAAGGATGCAAAAACGAGGCTCAATTTTCTGTTTTTGCTAGACAAGGATGATACATGGTGAAGATGATAAAATATGGTGAAGGTAATAAAATATGTAAGTACCTATCAGGGAAAAATAGTTTTGCAATGCTATAACAAGAGAGTGACGAGTTAAGTGTGTTTCACACGCTTGGAAAAAGTCATTTTTCTTAAGCACTCTAGGTTGAAGACATAGTGATAAGTGGAAATTTTATTTTTTCAAGAAAAATTGTTATATAGCCCATTGCTGATATAAAATAGTTATAGAGACGTCATGCATGAACACCTTGTTCTTTGATGATTTTCTATAGTTTTTATCAATCATGATAGTTAAGAAAGTCATATACCTGGGTCAGGCTCGTTAATACTTTCACAATATCAGAATCGCGCATCCCAATACTCCTCAAGAAATTGATCCTTGGTGAGATACCATCCTCTATACTATAATGTAGAAGCTGTGGGTGTTTGGTAACCATTTTAACTATGCTATCTTTTGGAGCTCCAAGTTCCCTAGAAAAGAATCCAAACCTAGTTGTCCATGAATTGTCAATACGCTGGACCAAAATTTGTGGGCTTAGCTGAACAACTTTGCTGACATCCGATGTCTTGATGCCAACCTCTTCTATCAAGTACCTGATTGTGGGTTTCAGAGATTTTTCCACGCTGTAAGAGAGGAGAGATGGTGCAGCAGTAATGATCTGACCAACCCTGGAGTCAGGGACGCCAATGCTTACCAAGAAGGAAACATGAGCCTTCAGATTTTTCTCCACAGTGTACTCTAAGATTTGAGGTTGCCTTATCAGTATCTTGCGAATGTCTCTTTTTTTCACGCCCACACCCAGCAAAAACTCCAATCTTTCTTGAGCAGACACAACATTTATTTGGAGACAGGGCATGTGTCTTTCGTACATTTGGATGAAGTCAGATTTTTTCAAGCCAAATCTGCTTAAATAATCTATAAGAGGAAACAACTTTTCATCCAATTCTAACTCTTCTGACAACTTTCGAAATTGAGTTTTGGTGATGATTTTATCGTTCTCCACCTAAACACAAAAACATTGAAAGGGATCTTCTGAACAAAATTTCGTTCTAAAATCATTAAAAACTATATCTCAGCAAACATAATCACACAAAATTTTTTTTATGGCTAAATAAAAGCATGCATGAGTTCTGATAAAGAGACAATGAAAACTTCCACCTATATTATCTTTTCTAAATTTGATACACCATCTTTTCAGATCTCCAATCCCCTAGTGTAATACATCCAAAACTCAGCATAGTAGTTCAACCAAATTCCATACAACTTGCCAACACAAAGTAATTTAAAAGGCTAGATATTATTAAACACATCCAGCATTATGTAATTTAAAGCAGAGTTTAGGTTTCCATAAAACCGTACCTTCAGGACTTTCTTAGATTTTTTGTGGTTTTTCTCCACTCCTACACTTTTCGACATCCGCCAGACACCTACATGAGATACAAATGTTGCTTTCTCTTCTACACAAGTTAAACCCAGTCATCATTATTTATACATTATTGAAGCACACCTTTCTTGCTATTGTCGTCATTTCCAGATGATAACCGAGATTGCTTTTGATAAGAAATTTTCACCTGAAGAACAAAGGTGTGGACAAGATTAACCGTGACGACAATCCACAATGTGATGCTCATTGACAATAACTAAAAATAGAATTGAAGTCACACTCAAACAAACCATCATCCTCATTAACAAATTAACTTTCTACAGCAGCATAAAATACTCTGGCACTGGACAAACGAAAACAAAGTTCAACACAAACAACAGATTTCTCGTGCAATTGTTGGAATTGATTAACAATAGCATCACTCAAAAGCACAATAAATCTGTGATACAACAAAAAATCTGTAATATGACAATCATCGTACAAATTATGAGAAGCACATTGAAATGTAAAACTTAGCTGAGCATGTTAACAAAGTAAAACATAGAGAAATCAATGAACACGTTCAAGAAAAAAACACTTCGACAGCCATCACTGAGCAATGTAAGATCAACACACCTCGAAACAAACACACAGGCAGATTGACTTGAAGAACAAAGCAAAACATAGAGAAAGTGCGACAACAACAACAGATTCCTTGCACAATTTCCGGAATTGATTAACAACAGCATCACTCAGAAGGCAAGTATTTGACAGGCAGAGCACAACATAAACAGCAAAGCAAATCTGCAAGATGACAATCACAGCGCAAATTTAGAGAAGCGAAGTAAACTCAGAGGAATCACTGAGCAAGATTACAAACTAAAACATAGTGAAATCACTAAGCACTTCATAGAACAAAGCACTTTGATAGCAACGAGTAAGCAAGATTAGAGCATAACACGCCAAAGCAAACACATCAGAACTAGAAGAATGTTTTGAACAAGTAAAACATAGAGAAAACCAAGTAGAGAATTCCCACATCAGAAAAATCAGACTCCTCTTCATCATCATCTTCTTCACCTTCTTCTCCAATATCCTCCTCTTCCTCCTCCTCATCATCATAGGGTGACACCGCCAACCCAAAAGGAGTCCGGCGGTTGGTCTTGAGAATCCTCGGGTTAGAATGCACCGAAGCAACCGCGACCTGCCTCATCTTCCCCCGCCGCAAGCTGCTCCCACCGCGCCCCAGCTCCTGCCGCCGCCCTCCATGGAACCTGGAGGGGACGAGCTTCCACAAGCGGGCACGCGGAGACAGCCCAAGCAAAGCGTCGGGCTTCAAATACAGACAAGAAGCCGCCATTGAAGTAGAGAGAGCGAGAAGAATATACGACTAGCGATAGCAATGTCCGAAGATATGGCCGCGAGGCCGCGCCATTATCCACATCTTTGCATGCTATTTACTAGAGGGGATCAGTAAAAACTTGTTACCGCAACCACAAAGCTCTAGCCGTGGCGGGTAAAACGATAACTCAAAAAGATCGAGTCTTTGTGTCCACAGACATTTTTACTGAGGTCGCCATGGCCGCCACCATTGCTTCACCTGCTGCTCTCTCCGTGCTGTGCATGGGCGGGCTAGTCTCCTCGTCTTCTTCTTCTACCAGCTCGAGTAAGCTAGCAGCGAAGGTCGGGAAGTGGAAGGGGACGAGGGCAGCGGCTATCGACGGCGCGGCGGCGGATACCTGGCAAGTCGCCGTCGGAGCTCTGGGTATGCTTTCTTTCTCCCACCTCCGACCAAAAATGGATGCATTGTTGTTCAACTTTCTGCTATTGTGGTCAATCTTACATTTATTCCAAAAAGTGGAGCAAACCGGAAAATTTTTTTTTAGAAAAAAAATAAGAGAAGAGTTTGAATTTTTTTTTTGGGCCAGGTGAAGAGAACTATCGTCAACATTTGACAACTCACACACTGTATACTAGGGCTGTTCACGGCGGGTACGAGTTAATATTTTTTAAATTTATAATTATTTTAATTAGTTTGAGTTTTAATTGATTTTAGTTGAGTTTTTATAATTTCGAGTTCGAGTCAGATTATTTAAAAAGCTCAAAACTGAACTCAACCCTTATTTTCGAGTTTTGATTAGGGTAAGCGAATTGAGGAAGGAGTGGCAATGGTTTGAGAGTTGTAGTAGTTGGTGGTCTACGACCATCGACACGCAACAAATGGTGGCGGACAATGGGGCTAGCCGTGATGGGCGGCCACGACTGGCAATTGGCGACTGGTGACAGATGACTGGCAACTAGCGACGAGTGGTGATGGGCGGCGGGTGGTGGGCGG
>JAVDBV010033325.1:0-13774 GCA_032619315.1 Piper longum
CCTCATGGATGCTGGAATGCTAGGACCAACACCCAAATCCTAGCACCCGATGACACCCATGAATTAGGGGTGTAACAGCTGGCAAGATGAGTTGAGATCTGATGCATGCATAGGGATTATTGTTCTCCTCGGGCCAAAGAAAGTAAAAAAAAACCTATAAAAAATTCTAAAATTTTACCAAAGAATAATAATCAAGGTAAAGCATATTTAGCAAGGGATTTTGACAAGGAGTAAACAACTAAAAAGTTTTTAATTAACGTGCAGGTAGTATTTTAAAAGGAAAAAGGTTTCCTGAGCGATAGTGCAGGATTGCTTCGTGCGCTACTGCTATGGTTGGGCCGTCCGATCATATGGACGGACCAGACGAGGGAGCAGCCGCACGTATCAAAATGAACATCAGACATCGGCACCGCGGCATCTACGTCGTCTGGTGGCGGTGCCGAGAGGCCGGAGCTTCCAATCCCAACCTTGCCCTCACCTCATGCCTGCAACCCCAACCTCGTCCCTATCTCCCACTGCCCCTCCTCGTCACCGTCCTCTACGATGGTGCCTATCTCGGCACTGGCAAGAACGGGCCCGACTAACAGTCAACCAGGTCCTGCTGTGCCGTCTGCCTCCGTATCCGCATCAACAATGTCGAGCTCGGCAACCACGTCATTCGCTTCCTCGCCGACATCTCACGCCGCAAAATGGTGCTGAACGCCACTGGGGAGATCTTCAGAGGTGCTAAGGTAATGGGCTGGACGATCCATGAGGGACAACCTTGTTATTTTGTAAATGTAATCAACTTCTTTTATCTCTACTCGTTGTCTTGTTCTTGAAATATATGAAGATCGATGAAGATGGCCGCCCAAAGAAAAGACTGAGCAACTTTGATTATCGGTTTTACCTTAATTTTGTCGAAGAAAAAAAAATTATGAGTCTATTATTCTTCTCTTGAATTATTCAATAGCTTGTCAATTTTCTGGTTTTTTCTCGTTAAATGTATAGCATGTTTGAATTGATGGCTCTTTAGCTCAAATATGGGAGAGCACTTGGTAGTTGCCATTAAACCACTTCCAAGAAGATGATGGTTCGATTCCATCAAGTCATTTAAAATATTGCTGATGTTTAGATTTAGGATATACCAGAGTCAGGTTACACAAGCATCTTCTGTCTAAGTTCAAACTAAAATTTATTAGTTGGTTGATATTTGTCAATTCCATCTTGTTATGCTCAGTAGTTAAACATACACACATCACGTATTTTTTTATTTTCAAAAGCAACTCACAAAACAGAGTATCAGTAGAGATATGCAACATATTGGACCTTGCACAATTGGCTAACATATGAGCTTAAGTATGACTACTTTCGGACATCCAGCAAAAAATAATAGTTTGATATGAGCTAAAGTATGACAACTTGTGGACATCTGGGAGAAAAAAAACCACCACTTAAAACAAACAAGTGAAAGCCTATCAATTATACCTGAAAGAAAAGCATCAACACTGTTCATTTTAGAGTAAACACCTTAGCAGCATAGTTATAGACCGTTACTAGGAACCAGAGCTAATGAACTGCAACATCAATTGCGTGAGTCAAACCCTCAAGCTTAGTAGCTTGAGCAGAGAGGCACACTTGTCTGATCCAAACAGTATAGTAAGAAGCAAATCCAAGATGGTTATAAAAAGATACGCCCACCCCAAAAGACGAACTTGTTAGACTGGAAAACCTGAGTCGGCAAAATATGCAGCGAAGTATCCACTCAAATGCACTAGATAGCAAACTATAATATTGACGCCACTAGACAGTAAAAGAAGATTTGTAAGCCCAATTCATGTTGATCACAAAACAGGCACTGCATGTCAACACAAACGTATAGTACGATGTATCATGTTTCAAGATAAAGATATTAAGCATGAAGGCAAAGAGGGAATGAGCATATTTATGATAACATGTTTCCATTATATTGATTTTCTATTTCACATTCGCTCTTGATGGATTTGAGCTAAGGAAACTCCCTTAGCGTTCAGTCCAATTGAGCTAAAGGGCTATATATAGAGTCACTATTTCAATACATTTTTCCTGCATAGATGGTGTCCCCGACAGACCATTCGCCTCCTTAATCTAAGATCCTCATTTGATTGTCGCAAACAAAATACTCAACAGAGCTCTACAAAGTACAAACATACACTGATGGTTGCCAGAAATGGCCAAATTTCAAAGTCCTTGCTATTGCAACTAAGGAATGACCAACTTTTTTCCGGCATAGATGGTGTCCCCAGACAGCCCATTCGCCTCCTTAATCTCCACGACCGAAACCTGTTTTCATAGACACTCGCAAATCAAATCTCAAATCCAAAAAAAAAAAACTTTTTTTTTTTCTACTTTACTACTGGAAGCACAAGAGACGTAGCTAAAACAATACCCCGTATTTCCTTGAGAGACCCCATAGTGTATCCCCTTTGACGATCTCTACCTTTCGAACCTCGCATTCCGCTTCCTGCTCATGGTAAAACAGAAACCAACAATCACAAGGATTGAAAGAAAAAAATAATCTTTTTGAGCAAATCAGGAAGAGCAGGGATAACGGGTGTGGCGACGATCGTGGGCTTGACGATGGGGACAGCAGCTGGTCGTTCGGCGCCGACGGTAATGGGCTCGGAGGAGAGCAGCGAAGAGGGCTCCAGCTGGGCGTCGCCGGGGGCCTTGGAGTTGGGGAAGAAAGCCCTGAGGACGCTCATGGCGATGCCGGAGAAGACGACGATCCCAGCCGCCATCCCCTTCACGGCGCCCTTTCCATCACCGCCGCCGGAGTGGTCGGGTTTCGGTTCGGACATCGTCGCTTGCTGCGGGTAGCACCGCAAAGCCGCGGAGTGTCATGAATATTTGAACGGATTTAGTCCCACATCGATGTTGGGAGGGATGTAGTGGTGTCGTCGGGGTATATAAGTTGAGGTGCTGGGCGTACGCGGAGAATATTATTGCCCTTGGGGTAATAAATTTGGTTTGGTCGTTAAGGCTGCTAATTGAGCCGGTTCACGAGCGCGATAATATTTAACGAATTTGAATTTTAATATAATTTATCTATTTATAAATAAATATTATTAGTAATTATGTATTAAATAATAACAGTGGTGAGTTTTTTATGTTTTATTGTTTTTAGCCCGATAATATTTAACGAATTTGAATTTTAATATAATTTATCTATTTAAAATTATAAATAAATATTATTAGTAATTATGTATTAAATAATAACAGTGGTGAGTTTTTTATGTTTTATTGTTTTTATTAAATGTTGAATGAACGATTCAAGAATTCTAGGTTGGGGATACGTGTTGTGGTTCAAGCTAATTCTTTTAATCGATAATTCGGTTACATTAAAAAATTAATTTGAATTGATTGAATTTAGTTGAAAACTATTTCCTAACACCCTTCTTGCCTACTTTATAGGCTACTGGGAATTTTTGGAAGGGCTCCTTGTTGGAATTAATCACACAAACCAAATACAAATTTTTTATTTTAACATACTAAATATAAATTTCCTATTTTAACATACTAAATACAGATTTTCTATTTTAGCATATTAAATACAAATTTTCTATTTTAACATACCAAATACAAAGATAAAAAGTTCCAAATAAAAAGAGATCGAACAAACTAATTTTACGTAGAAAACTACAAATTTGGAAAAAATAACCACGGGGCAAACAACCAAATCAAATCACTGTATCACAAATTTGATACATAAGAAATTCACAAAAAAAACTCTCCAATACTAATTTACTGCACTTTATACAAAATTGGTATTAGCCAAGGAAGAAAATAAAGAATTGTGGATTACAAATATAAGAATTTGACAAAGTTACCGTTAACGATTGTAAATGAACCTCAACAAAATATTTACATTTTTTCAAACCACATAATTTTGTTTCTCCCTTTGCTACAACAGTTTTTCTTCAAGCAAAGAAGAAAAATGTCGTACGTTGTTTTTATTCCTTTGAACAAATAAAATCTATGAATCTGGGTTTTTGTCTAAAACAAGGTTACAATTTCATGTATTTATTAGGAGGGACAACTAACAAACCTCCCCTTTCTAACTCCATGAAATACCTCTAACTGGCATGGTAAGGTTAATCTATGCATGCTCCATTTTTGCAGTATATATGTTTCTCCTTTGATACAACTTTAGTCATGATATCTGCAACATTCCTTTCAGTATAGATTTTTGTTAGCTCAAGATATTTACTTTTCAACACATCTCTTATTCAGTGATATCTCACATCAATGTGTTTACTCCTTGAAATGAAAACTTGAATTCTTACTCAGGTGAATTGCACTCCGGCTATCACAGTGTATAATGTATCTGCCTTACTTAACACCAATTTCATTTAAAATTTTTTTCGTCCATAATATCTCCTTGCAAGCTTCTATACCAGCAATAAACTTGGCTTTAGTTGTGGATAATGCAACATACTTTTGTAACTTAAACTGCTAAAATACAGCCTATAAGTAAAATTAACAACAAACCCATATGTTGACCTTTTTATCTCCAAGTCACCTGTCATGTCTGTATTCGTGTAGCCAACCAATAAAAGTTTATCTCTTCCAAAGCACAAATATATTTTAGATGTACCTCTTAAGTACCTCATTATCTATTTAACTGTTTGTCAATGTTCTTTAATCAAATTTACTAAATGTTTGCTAACCGTTCCAACTGCATATATTATGTATGGTCTTGTATAAATTATAGCATACATCACACTACCAACTGCAAAGGTAGAAGGAACCTTTATCATTTTCTTCATCTCTGTTTCACTTAAATCACTTTTTTTCAACTTGAAGTGACCCCCAAGTGGAACTCCAACCGGCTTTGCATCTTTCATGTTAAATTTTTTAAGTACCTTTTCTAAATACTTTTCCTGTGACACCCAAAGCTTTCTAACTCCCTTGTCACGCCAAATGGACATTCTCAAGATTTGCTTTGCCGGTTCTAAATTCTTTATTGCAAAGGATTCATTCAAGTTCTTCTTTAAACTTGCAATCTTGGCCCGATCATGTCTTATAATCAACATGTTATCCACATAAAGCAGTAGAATAATAAAGTCAACATCATCAAACCTCTTGATGAACACACCGTTATCAAAAACAAACTTCTTGTACCCATTGTTTTCCACACAAGAATTAAACTTTTTATACCACTGTCTAGGAGTTTGCTTCAAACCATACAAACTCTTTTTCAGTCTCCACACCTTCTGTTCCTTTCCTCTGACTTTAAAACCATCTGATTACTCCATGAATATAGTCTTCTCAAGATCACCGTGAAGAAAAATTGTCTTCACATCTAACTGTTCAACTTCCATATCTAAACTTGTAGCTGAAGCGATAACAATTCTAATCGAAGACATTTTAACAATAGGAGAAAAAATTTCATCGAAATCAATACCTGGTTGTGTGTTATTTTCTTTATGCTTGATCATGTAGACACATTTATTCTTTAATATCCTCTTCACCAACTCATAAGGGTGATTATCATACAAAGATTTCATCTCATCTTGCATTACCTTTAACTATTTCTCCTTTTTTACATGAGCTTTTACCTTATTAAAATTTTTCGGTTCGCCACATTCAGTGATTATCACATAATATGATAATGAATATCTTGTTGATAGAACTGGTTCAAGAACTGATCTCCTCACATTTGTTGACTGCCCTTGATCAAAATCTACTTGTTCCTGTCCAACATCAACAAACTCATTAGAAATATTATCTGACACCACATCTTCACCCTCATCATCACTAGGTGGGGAAATACTTGTGTCATCCTGAGCCGCCACTTGACTTCTAGTTGAGGTTGAAGGTTCTTTTATCTTTTCCAAGCTTTCCTTATATTTCTTTTGAGGAACTTCTTCATTGCCAAAGTCCTTAACTGTTTGATCCTCCCTAAAAACTATATCTTTGCTTCAAATCAATTTTCTATTTTTAGGATCCTGAAGTTTGTATCCAAACTTATTATTACTATATCCTAGAAAAATATATTCAACAACTCTAGAGTCAAGTTTAGCCTTTGCTCCTTGGGCACATATACAAAGGGTTTACAACTAAAGACTCTCAAATGAAAAAAACTGACCTATTTGTCACTCCAAACTCTTTATGGTATGTCATTATCCATGGCATATGTAGGAGATCTATTAATCAAATAGCAAGTTGTGCTCATAGCCTCACCCCAAAAGTTTTTAGGCAACTTAGCTGAAGACAACATACTTCTCATCATATCAGAGATGGTCCTATTCATTCTTTCAGCTACTCCATTATATTGAGGAGTATAATGAACCGCCTTCTCATTCCTAATCCCATGCTTGTTACACTATTCATCAAACTTAACATAGCAATATTCACCACCATTATCACTATTAAGGCATTTCATGAGCTTACTGGTCTCTCTTCAACCAATACATGAAAATTTTTAAAGATGCTAAAAACATCACTTTTATTTTTTATGCTATAAGCTCACACCATCCTAGAAGTATCATCAATAAAAGTGACAAAATAAATAAAACTACCAAGAGATTTTACTTCCATATGCCTACACACATTAGTATGTACCAACTCAATAACTTCTGACTTCCTCGTACTTGTGCTTGCAAAAGATGTCCTATATTGTTTTCCGACCAAACAATGGTCACAATGATTAATTTTGATATCCTTCACCTTGGGAAGGAGATTTAGTTTCTTCAATATCTGTAGTCCTTTCTCACTCATATGTCCCAATTAGTGGTGCCACAAATCGGCAATAGAATCAAATAAGAAAATATTAACCTCACCTCGAGCTAGACTCGTCTCAATCTTATACAAACTACAACACTTCTTCCCTTTAGCAACAACAAGAGAACCTTTCACAAGTTTCCACACACCTGGTAAAAATTATGAACCAAATCCTTCATCATCAAATACTTCGGTTGACAAAAAACTCATTCTCAAATCTGGAATATGTCTGATATTTTTAAGCACCAATATGTAACTCATGTTTGTCACGATATGCACATCTCCAAGTCCCACAATTTTAGAAGTATCATTATTTTCCATCTTCACTATACCCAAATCTGAAGATTCATAGGTAGTAAAGAAATTTCTGCTCGGAGTTGCATGGAACGATGCTCCCAAATCAACTACCCAACTAGCATCACAATCGGCCGTAAAATAATCATTTCCACAATCAGAAAGAATCACCATGTCATCATATACAACATTAGTATTCTGTTCTCTTTAATCCTTATTGTCCTTATTTTTAAGTCTTTTTTGAACTTCCAACAATCTTTTTTGATATGACATGTCTTGTTACAATAGTAACACTTCAAGTACTTTCTAGATTTAGACTTTCTTCGACTGTTGTCTCTTATGTTTGTCTCTATTTCTTGATCTACCTCTTGCCTCTTCTGATATTAATGCATGAGACCTTAAAATTGGTAGAGATTTTCTCCTCACCTATTCATTAAGTAAACTGCTTGTTACCATATCCATTGTAAGTTTTCCATCAGGAACAACATTGCTCAAAGAGATCATCAATGTTTTCCAACTTTCTGGCAATGTGTTGAGGAGTAAGATAGCTTGTCATTCCTCATCTATCGCCATCTTCATCCTGACAAGTTGAGTAATAGTAGTCTTCATCTCATTACAATGCTCACGTATATCACTTCAATCCTTATTCTTCAAGTTCACTAATTTCCTTATCAAAAGTGTTTTGTTGCCAGCAGTATTCCTCTCATAAACTTCTTGAAGTTTATCTCATATAGCTTTGATAATATCAATTCAAAAATATGATGATACACATCTTTATCTACCAATTGTCTCAAATAGGCCATAACCTTCCTATCTAATTTATTCCAGTTATTATATGTCACCTCTACCGATTTTTTACTAGTAATAAGTTTATATAAATCATTAGAATATAAATAATCAATCATTTTTCCTTTCTAATATTATCAGTTACTAAGCCCCTTAAGAGATATCACCTTAACATGTTTCTCATTAGCCATATTGTTGAAATATAAATCACAAATACACCAACTAGGCTCTTAGAAATTTCATCAAACACCTAGAGGGCAATAAGTATCCACAACCCAAAATTTGCCACTAACAAATCAATCAGGCTCTCATACCACTTGTTGGGATTAACCATACAAACCAAATATAAATCCCTTATTTTAACACATAAATATGAGAAGTCCTAGATAAATAGAAAGATCAAACAAATCAATTTTACGTGAAAAATCCCAAATTTAAAGAAAAACCACAAGGCAAATAACCAGATCAAATTACTATATCACAAATTTGATATAGAACATATTTACAAGAGAATAAATTCTCCCATACTAATTATTGTACTTTTTACAAAATTAGTATTGGCCAAGAAAGAAAATAAAGAATTATGAATTACAGATATAATAATTTGGTGAAGTTACCATTGATAATTATAAATGAATCTCAACAAAATATTTACATTTTTTTAATTCATATAATTTTATTTCTCTCCTTGCAGCACTAATTTTTCTTCAAACCAGAAAACCAAAAAATCAAAGAAAAACGTTATTTTTATTCCTTTCAATAAAAAAAAATCGGTGAATCTAATTTTTATTCAAAGTAAAGTTATAATTTTATGTATTTAAAGAGGAAGGACAACCCAACACTCCTCGGTAAAGCCCGAGAATGTTCCAAATCAAAGATTCGTATTTTACGCCTTACTTATTTTGTTTTGAACTGAGTAGGTAATAATGTTTAGCCACTCAGTGCCTTTTGTAAGTAATTCGTACATTCCACTAATTTGGAATTATTTGAATGTTTTGCTTCAAAATAAATCGGGTTCTCTGTTATGCTAAATATAACTACCACATACAAGCGTTGTGTGTACATAATACATCTATTATCTCTAATGTGATGGGCTTGGACTTTTAATTATTTTAGAAAAAAGAAAAGAAAAGTGACGAACAATTCATTATGATTTAACGTTGGACGTGGGACTATAATTTTGCACGGTGGTAATAATTAAACAATAAAAATTACATGTAGTATCAATAATGAGAGACTCTCTTAATCAAACTGTTGACAAACTCAGCGTATGATTGAAATATTCAAATACAAACTAAAAAGGAGTAGACACAGGTTAACCACGGGGGAATAGTTGCCGTGCACGCATGACCACGGGCGACTCACAAACTTGCTCGACTCGAGCCGAAGCTCCATGACTGTTCATAACTAACGCAGGGCTATAACGTTGCCACTTCAGCACTAGAGTAGCCCCATTCCCTCTAATTTCTTATCTTAAACATGAAAGCCGACTCGTCGCTTCTCCTCCTCCTCAATAAAATCCGTCCAATTTCTTATCAAATATCTTCAACATTTTCTTCTTACAGTCCATTTCTTTCTCTTCATTCACTTGTTAAGATCCCACTCATCCACCAATCTGGTTGGACCCAAAGTTGGTTTCAAGCTCATGGCCCAGCTGCTGTCCCCTGTGTGCACCAAGTTTCATTGGGCAGCTAGATTCCGGTCTATCAAACGCTGCCGGAGTTTAGCCAAGATCTCCGGCCGTCGGGGGAAGTGGAGGTTCAGTGCTGTGGCCACTGACTCGTCCAAGAGAGAATCCGTTGCAGATGATTACTACGCAGTTCTGGGTCTGGTATTTCATTTATTTTTTTCAGCCGTGATGTGCTTTATTTCATCTGGCTAGCAATACTTTTCTATCCTTATGAGGTTCAAATATGCTGGAATTTAGCAGGTCTAATTTCAGATGAAGTAGTGGGTTTATAACTATTCGGTGGTTATGTGCTAAATATGTTCTTTATATCTTACTGGCAATTCCAGTGGCCAATATGACATGTAATTGGATGTTTATATTCAAAACAATGTTAATTATTGCTTTAGATGATGATACTTCCTTATCTAATTCTGGTGAATCATTGTCATCTTTTGTTAAGGAGTATGATAAAATTCACTAGATTTTGCATATTCTACTGTTCAGTTTTTCAATTAGAGAATGATCACTTGAGGCAGTTGTGCTCAAATTTTGGTTGTCGGGTAATTTTCTCTCAGATGCCGGATGCAACTCCGCAGCAGATCAAGAAGGCCTACTACAACTGCATGAAGGCTTGCCACCCAGATCTCAGTGGAGATGATGAAGACACTACAAACTTTTGCATGTTCATCAACGACGTCTACGCGGTAGGTATCCGTTAATTTACTTGCACATCTGAATCATAATTCAAGGCATGCGATACATGGATGCACTCTGAGATTCATTTCAACTCGACTATCAAAATGGGGTGCGGATTCCAGGTGCTCAGTGATCCGATTCAGAGAATGATATATGACGAAATTCATGGGTATGCTTTAACTGCTATCAACCCTTTTTTTGATGACACCGCTCCTAAAGATCATGCGTTTGTTGACGAGTTCAGTTGCATAGGTAAAATCAGATTAACAATCTCTGATATACATTCATGTGTTAAGTTGGTAGAAAATGTTACGTTTTATGTACTATTTTGCTCTCATATCAGGCTGTAAAAATTGTGCAAATGTGGCCCCCGATGTGTTCCGCATTGAAGAGGACTTTGGAAGAGCTAGAGTCTATAGTCAGTGTGGGAAGCCTGATTTGGTTCAACAAGCTATTGATAGTTGGTCAGCATTGATCAGAGAAATCACAATTTTGTGTAGATATATAATTTCTATGGTTCTACATAATTCAGAGCTTGTGTTTGTTTTCAGCCCTGTGGATTGCATCCATTGGACCTCGGCCGCACAACTGTCATTGCTGGAAGATGAAATGAGGACAGTGGAAAGAGTAAATGTAAGCTCTAATTTACTTTCGGCAATTGTTTGTTGTATCTCTAGTGGTTCCATTATGGATTCCTGATATGCAGTTTGAAATTCCTAGGTTGGATTAATGCTAGCTGGTATGGGAGTTTCTTTAGATGTTTTCAGAATGGTAAGCTCACTATTGAATAGTTTGTGATGCAATCTGAAACATCTTCACTTTCTTGTTTCCTAATCAAATCATGCTATGGACATCCACAGAGCTCTTTCAGACATGGGACTGTAAACAAAACCTACATACAATTTTTTTTTAATCCTATATACATTTTTATTAAATAATCATAGAACAATCATGAATGCTTCTAGATGACATGGTACCTTTGTCAATGGTGTACTGTGCTGCTGCAGAAGAAATTTTTTGTGACTAGACATGCTTAGAAGCTCTCTAATTTTGGTCTGATGGACGGTTGAGAACTTTATAACAATGTGTCTTGATCTGATTTGGCAGGCATGCTCACGCTGGGAAAAACGCCAGATGAAAGTCCTGGTATGTTCAAACATTATATGCTTGTTAAATGGGTACCTTATCTACTACTATTTGAATCAGTTTAAGCAAACCATATAATATTTGTAGATTGACACCTAACCACCATTTTTTGTAGGAGAAGGCAAAGATAAAGATGAGAAAAGAAAAGGGTTATGATTCATCAAATTCATACTGGGATAATCTTTGGGGCAAGGCAAAAGAATATCAAAGTTCAGGTAATTGGAATGTTTAGAATCAAATTTGTCTCTATGACAATTTTTTTTTTTAACACTTTAACCCCCGATACACTTACAGAGGAGGAGGTGAAAGAGAGATCAAAGAGAGCCGCAGCAGCTGCTAGGAGGTGGAGAGAATACTCCAGAAATGATGCTGACAGACCACCCACTTTCAAGCTCCCAGAAACCATCTCTAACAAGGACTAAATTCAGGAAAATCTGCCGTTTACTCCATATACCAATTTAATCTGATTATCTCCATCGTAATTATGCCAGTCTGATTGACAAAACCTGCAATTTAATAAAATGTAAACAATCGTTCAACTTCCATTATTCTCTGTAAACTATTACGTAGATATACTGTGCTATGTGTTAGAAAATTCTTGATATAAAATAAACTGTATAAACTTGATCGTCTTCATATCAAATCATCAAGAGAAATAAACTAAATAAAAATTAAAATAGCGGAAGCGTAGCTAAAGCCATAAAGAAATTAGAGTCTTGACCACTTGAGTTTTAGATCTTCCAAATTCAAGACTAGTTTTCTAAACTAGAGTTCTGGACAATGGGATACCAGAACGAAAACCAGGAATGAATTCGGGGACCATAACCTCCTTATTTATAGCCTGAGTTTCATAATTTCAATTCCACCCATCACAAAAGAGAAATTACGAAAATGATATCTATACATTGAATTCCACACTTTTCTCATTGAATTCCACACCTTAATTTATGGTTCATAACTCTTAACTTTAGTAGATCAATTTAATTTAGCCAATCTTATAATAATAATATATGATACAATTCCTAATTCGTATATATATTTATGTCCAATTTTCAACAATCTCCCACTTGGACTTAATATATACACAAAATAATTGTACAACTTTATGAGCTCTAAATATATGCTATTATTCCAAAATAACAATCTCGTCCATTAATCAATATCAATATAGGATCAATGCGGTTTTCGTCACACTGAGCGTAACTAAACCTTCCATTGTCACGTACACCAACATAATCAAATGACATAGATCAAGTATGGATGTGTAGCATGAAAATTACATGTAATTTGATCTAAACATACCTATTTTCAACTGGTCCAACCTTATGAGATCACCAAAATACCAAAACAGAGTGAACCTTAAACCAAAATACTGCAGTTCAATACAAACTCCCACTAAAGTAATATATCATCAAATGATACAATACCCAGATGAGCAACATGCTCATGAAAGACCTTGGGTAGTAAACTTTTAGTAGCGGATCCGCAACCATGGAGTTTGTTCCAATATGTTCTATTAATACTTGACCACTCTGAACTCTTTCTTTCACAATAAGAAACTTGATCTCTATATATTTTGATTTAGATGAGCTTCTGTTATTGTTTGAATATGACACTGCAGACTGATTGTCACAAAATATCTTAAGTGGTCTTTCAATATTATCAACAACTTGCAGCCCTGTGACAAAATTCCGTAACTATATTCCATGATTGGATGCCTCATAACAAGCTATGAATTCAGTTGCCATAGTGGAAGAAGCTATAAGTGTCTGCTTAGCACTTTTCCAAGAAATAGCTCCTCCAGCAAGTAGGTAGACATAGCCAGAAGTGGATCGACGATTGTCTTGACATCCAACAAAATCGGAATCAGAATACCCAATGATCTCAAGTTGATATGATTTCCGATATGTAAGCATGTAATGTTTTGTTTTGTGAAGATATCTCATGACTTTTTTGGCTGCTATCCAGTGATCCAATCCTGGATTACTTATATATCTGCCCAACATTCCAACAATATACGCAATATCTGGACGCGTACATACTTGAGCATACATAAGACTTCCTGTAACATCCCGACTCGGTTCACCCTTGAACCGACCCGGAAATGCTACCGGCGACCGAACCGTTCGATAATCTACTAGATTCGGTTAAGCCGATCCGGATCTACTCTCGGCGTCTTAAGATGAAGACCACCTATACCCTCTATTCATTATTCACATCATGGCATTATATCTTAACATTCAATCATACTATCATGCTTTTCACTTCCTCACATCAGTTCAAATATAATAAAATATAAACAAAATATTAAACATTCTGTCACCGAATACATGTGTGTGTGCGAAAGACCTCATTGCTCCTCCGTCCAGGCTGGCACTTCTATCTCATAGTCGTCACCTACATATAATACAAAACCGTCAGTAACGAGCGTTACCGGTC
>JAVDBV010033358.1:0-10287 GCA_032619315.1 Piper longum
ATATATAATACCATGTAATATAAATTTGTTTGCAATTTAAACCACATTTCCAACCCATGACATCTCCGTTTTTTTTTAACAAATAATTGACCCTGTTAATTACTATTTATTTTATCAGCAATAGCTACCAAAATATTGTTCGCAATTTTAGTACGGCTGAATATTACAAAAAGGCATTCGATGATCAGTTGGATTAAAGCAGAGTTCCGAACAGCCATTTAGATCAAGATCAACCGAACCCAAACCATTTTAACTAATAAAATGAACCAAATTAAAATATTTTGATTTGGTTCTCTTTGATTTATTTGAAACAGAAATTTATTAATTTAATTTTAAAATTAACTATTTTCTTATAATAATTAGTGTTATAATATGTTTCGTTCATTATGATCATATACTATACATATGCATTATATTGAACATTTCAAAATGAACCATAGATTAATAAATTAAGCTTAATAATAACCTTATATAAATCATAAATATTAAGGATTTTTTGAAAAGAATTTTTGGTTTTTCAGTCGGTTTGGTTCAGTTTGATTCAAAATTGAAATTTTGCACCCTTGTATTATCTCTCAAAATATAGTTTCACGTGGAATACTTTCGAGAATAAAATCTACTATGTGAAGATGATATTTTAGATTTTCAACTTTGATTACGGGCTTTTTAAAAATTTTGAATTTTTCTTAACTAGTTTCAAAAAATAAATAAGTCAATTAATTTGCACTTAAATCTAGTCATTATATATGGCATAGAAATGAGCCCGGGGCCATGTTAAATGGTGGGTTACATATGACCTCGGCTGTGCTCACGAGCTAAAAAAAATGAATTGTAAGACAAATGACAGATTAACGAAAGAGAGACAAATAAAAACGTAAGCCAAAAAAGGCAAAATAAACAACAAATAACCTATTTAGCTATGGTTACGCAACTGACAGGTTTTTTAGTTGTAGTTTACACAGGTTTCGTAGAAGAAAGGAATTCTATCAGTTTGTCCTCGGTCGGATTGTTACACTTGGTTAACATCCCTAGAAGTTAAAAACCGGCTCTGGCCCCCATTTTCTGGTCTGGTCACTGTCGGAACTGGGCATATAAATTATCAGCGACAAGTTACCAACGCAGTTTCGTGGTAGTTGTTTTACGTCGTTGTACATTCGAAGATGTGGATTGCATTTTTCATCCGGGTATAATGTTGATTAATAAATACCAAAATTATTAATTTGGCTTTTCCTCCTCCAAAGAAGATTTTTCTAGTCACCCCGAGAACTGAATCCCAATCTACCGAGCCTATCAGTCGTTGCTAGTTATTATTATAAACAGTGGCCCCTCACTAGTCGTGGAACACCTCTTTAATTTGATTGATTGGTAGTGTTGCTATCTCGTCTGTAGGCAAATAAAACGAAATAGCATATGACCATCACATTGTTGGCCTGCTACTTTAATGGCACATCACACAAGATGAACACCATGAAAGCTTTGAATTATGTCACAAATAACACGTTGCGCTTTACGTCCATTCCAAAGGAGCAGCAAAGAGTGGACTAATGCCCCAATCGCCCGTCCTTTGCCTTTCATGGTCGCAGCTCTGTCTTATCCTCTCCGCTATTCCTCTCCATACCCACTCTTTGATTTTTATATATATTAACCATCACTTGTGTCTAAGGTAGAGCACCATTAGCCTCTTCTACGCCTTGCTAAAGTGTCTAACGTGGTAGTAATACCGTTTGGTACTTTCTGTACTTCCAACTTCCACCTATGGAGATGCTGCAAGCCGGCTGGCCGGAGCCGGTGGTCCGGGTGCAATCCTTGTCTGAAAGCGGCATCGCGTCGATACCGGATCGGTACGTCAAGCTGCCATCGCAGCGGCCGTCGTCAGACTGTAGCAGCGCCGCGCCGCCGGACATCAATATTCCCTTAGTGGATATGGGCCTCGGCGGGGGTGAGGTGCGGCGGCAGATATCGGAGGCATGTCAGGAGTGGGGGTTCTTCCAGGTGACGAACCACGGCGTGCCGCCTGAGCTGCTGAGGAAGGTGAGGGAAATGTGGAGGGGTTTCTTCCACCAGCCGCTGGAGGTCAAGCAGGCATACGCCAATTCGCCGGTCACATATGAGGGGTAGGAAAAATAATTATTAATAAAAAACAAATATAAAAATTAAAGTGAATTACATTTGTAATTAGATTCACCTAACACATGTTTAATTAGCAATACCAGCGAGTGCAAGAAAAAGAAGATGAATTATATAAACTAAAATTGTTTGAATTATGTTCATGATAAATATGGATAGATTGATTAGGCTTATAACTATTGATTAGACTTATAAACAAGTTCTAATTACCTCAGAATAATGATATGCAGGTACGGCAGCCGACTAGGAGTGGAGAAGGGGGCAAAGTTGGACTGGGGAGACTACTTCTTCCTCCACTACCGGCCGGACCGTCTCAAGAAGCCAGAGAAGTGGCCTGCCCTTCCGGCCGAGCTCCGGGAGGTGGTGGAGGAGTACGGCGGGCAGGTGGTGGCGCTTGGCCACCGGATGTTGTCGATCCTCTCCGCGAACCTCAACCTGCCAGACGACCGGCTGCTGGCGGCGTTCGGCGGTGGGGACGACGTCGGCGCATGCCTGAGAGTGAACTACTACCCGAAATGCCCTCAGCCGGACCTGACGCTGGGTCTTTCGCCTCACTCCGACCCGGGCGGCCTCACCTTCCTCCTACCGGACAACCATGTCACCGGCCTGCAAGTCCGGCGTGGTAGCTCATGGGTCACCGTGAAGCCGGCCATGGACTCCTTCATAGTGAATGTGGGGGATCAAATCCAAGTACGTATATTACACCTCTTCGATCGTAATCTACTCAAATATTCATGAATATGATATTAGGGTTGTTTTTTGGAATATGATTTCTTTTTCACACATATTATTTATAGGCTTAAAGAAGAAGAACAATATCATGTGATCTGTCCTAATTAGCAATACTAATCGCTAAAGTAAAAAAAAAAAAAAAAAACTTGCTAAGACTAAAATATTTTGTTTTGTCATTTGCAAACCTCGTCACAAAAAAATGTTTTTCTCGGCGTTGAACTCATACCTTCTTTCGAGATATGGTAGTAATAAGTGTGTTTATAGGCGTAGATTGATTGATGAAGTTCATGCACTACTAAAAAAACAGATTGTGCATGTATCTAACTTGCAAATTATTGAGGATAGAGGATGGTCGACCACATCTGCATCTGCATCTTGCAAAATAAGCCGGGCATGCATTACATCATGCATGATGGTTTATGCTCCAAGTTGTTTAGAAGGTTTTTTGCACGTGCTTTTTTATAGGCGCGTGAATGAGATAGAACTCGTTTTAACAGATAGTACGAGCAGTCAGAATCCTGTCTTCACTACAAGTTTACCGTATGTAGGGCAACGCAAACTATACTCTTTTAAACCGATTGAAGAAAATTTATTTAGATGTATATATTTATACCGGTAGAATGTGAATCCGAGTTGATCAGAGACTTCGCGCCCCCCCAACCTGCCCGACCTAACAACACAAAATAAGTGTCCGAGATCTAGTCATAAACTAAGAAAGATATTGCATCATGCACAACTTATATAGATAAATTTTATTATATGGATGAACTTGTTGAATAATGAGATTGAGTATAAAAATATAATATTTTAGATGTACATTTTTATTAGTTTTAATGATAAATTTTAATTTAATGAGACGACAAACTATAATAAATTAATTTATTATTTATTTTATTTTTATTGTATTTTGATTGATTAGATCTCCGTCTTCCGATTAGAGGCTAGTAGTATGTTTCTTTTTTATTAATACAAGTAGATCGGGATCCATGTAATCGTTATCCATTGATTAATAAAACCATATATATTGTAAGTAATTCAGGGTATAATCAATATTTTAATTATTTTCTATTAGTCAAACACTCTTCCAACGATAAGATGTTTTTTTTACCGTGCTAGGTCTATGTAAACTTAATACAGATGTGAGAAATGAATCGTGAGGGACTCTGTTTCTGCCAAGCTTGTGAATAATCTCAACCAAACAAATAGTCTGTTAAATTGTAGATGGCATTTGGTTGGCTGTCATACCCACAAGTTGCATTTGCCTTATCTCATCATTGGACCAATGTTTTGATATCGTTTCCAAAACAAAAAACAAGACCAAAAACAAAAGTCATGGGACCAACATTAAAATAATTGGAGCAAGGAGCTAGAAGCTGAACCACCTGCAGGCACTTGTTGGTTTAGATTCATCGGATGGCAAGCAATTTTGCCGACACTCACACATGCGAAAATTAATATCACGCGCATACTCGTCGAAAGTTGCGTGTCCATTTTGACTACGCCTTCCTCTTCCTTTCAAGTATATTGGTTGTAGGCATTTATTTCGTCAAGTTTCCCTCATAAATAGTCGTGACCCGCCATACGAAGACATTGCTGAATAATTCTTTTTTTGGATGGTAAGAAAATGATAAAAAATAGATTTTTGAGAAAAGAATTGATTTGTCTGATAAATTTCTAGTATGTGTTTGGTTATGAGAAAAGAAAAGAAAATTCATCGGTTAATATGGGGCTGCTCACTTTCTCTCTTTTTCTTACATATTTTGTGGGAAAAGAAACCGTGAGGGCCCATGTGATGGAAACCCTTTTTTTTCTCATATGATTTTTTTAATCCAAATACTAAAAAGAAAAGAATGAAAGGTTCTTTTTTTTTTAGTATTTGGATTAAAAAAATCATATGAGAAAAAAAAGGGTTTCCATCACATGGGCCCTCACGGTTAAGGTTCTTTTTTTTTTCTCACTTTCTTTCGTTTTCTCTTAAACCAGACGGATCCTTAAGGATCATTTACACTGCTTTTAGTAAACGTTTAGAGTCTTTTTATACATTATGATTGTCTTACTTTCCCACCTGTTTGACACCCATTTCATTTGGGCTACTAAATCACAAATGAAAATTCGGATTTTCGAATGAACTGATCACCTTTTAATGAACTGTTTTGTAAAATTTCAAAATTGAGTGACTTGTGTTTTGCTTGTGATATATAACTATACATTCGACACCCGCCCATCATTTTCTCAAGTAATTGACGTATTTAAGTTTAAGGTCTCGCTAATAAACGTTTTTGTTGTGTTAATTCGACGTAGGTGCTGAGCAATGCTAATTACAGAAGCGTGGAGCACCGGGTGGTCGTCAACGCCTCCCACGAGAGGATATCCTTGGCCTTCTTCTACAACCCCCGAAGCGACCTGCCGATCGGGCCGTTGCCGGAGCTCGTGACCGGCGACTCTCCGGCGATGTACCCAGCAATGACCTTCGACGAATACAGGTTGTACATACGGAAGAGAGGGCTCAAGGGTAAATCGCAAATGGAGTCGCAGAAGAATAATACAGAGCCCAAATCGCATCCATGCCATTCTTCATAGGAGGCCGGGCCTTTTGTAGACCTGCAGTGTTGTTGATTTCTTGCTTGTGATTGGTTACCTCACCGGCCTGCACTTGGCTCGAAGTTGAGTCGACCATGGACCTATCTTCCCAAATTTCGTGTACTATGGGTTCGACTAATCATTTTCCAGTAGATTTGTTGCAAGCACGTGAAATAACTGTCGAAATTTAGCATGAATATTTGACCAACTTCACGCGTGTCCATTTTGACAACTTTCTTTTTGGTCGGCTTTGTTTTGTGCTGAAGCAAGCTTCTTACGTGATTTTGTAGTGACTAATATAGTAATTGATATCCTAAATCATGTTATAAAAATTATTAACATAAAATTTTTTTTAGATTCGTTAAATCAATATTTTTAAATAATATAAATTATATATTTGACAATTTCAAGCTAGACTGTTTTTTTTAATGTAATTACGGATAAAAGCATGAATATTTACTTCTTAACAAGACTTTTTAAACATATATTAATTACTTATATGTTGTAAATATTGTTGATTTGAGTCAATTAATAATCCCTTAAAAGAGGTTTAGTTGGTAACTTTGGAAACGAGCCAATCACGAAGTCTTGTCATTCCGGTTCATTAGCCTTTTGTCTCCACTCCACACACCATAAAATAAATTTAGTTTATTTATTTTCTTCGTAAGTACCTAATAGGTTATTACTACCAGCAACTTAACAGAAAAAATCTATAATTATAATAAGTTTAAAAAGCAACCCAAGATTAGTTTAGTAAGCCGTTTAGTCGTATATTGCATTTTCTTTACATATTGGCATTGCACAAGACAATAAGCTTGAAATCGACGAAGTTTATCTAAGACTGCAACCATCAGCTATCTTGTCTTAGCCTGCTATTGCGGCCGCAGGGACTTCAATTATTTCATACCTGATTGATATAGCCTAGTAATCTATTCACAAGGCCACAACTCAATAATACGGGGCTCATGATTTGATTGGATTTGGACCTAATCAATATTAATTGCACATGCATAAACGTCAGTGCCGGAACAAATTTTTAAGAGCTGTACATAGTGCAAAAACAGTGTAATTTGTTGAACAAAACTACTTCTAGCAACGAGCAAAAAAGACAAACAAGCGCTGGGGATCAGCTCGGCCCAAGTTCTGTCAGTATCTTGTGGCAGTTTTTGTTGTTTTAAAATTGTATAAAAAAATATTAAATTTAGAGGTTATAATTTTTTTTTGTGTTTGGATGAAATTTAGTCAAAAAGAATTTAAATTTTAATTAAAACAAGTCCAAGCAAAAATTTTACAAAATAATATTTTTTGATAAAAAATGAATGAAAATAGGAGAAGTTTTGGGAGGCATATGCACCCATAAATAAAAAGAAATGTTTTATTTTTATTTTATTTTTCTATTATCCAAATATATAAAAAAATGTTAAATTTTTTATTTTATCTCATCTCATTACATTTCCATTCCATATGAATTTTTTTTATTTATATTATTTTCATAGCAAATTAATTTGGCTAATTTGGAAGGCCGATCTGAATGTGAATTTTGGTCTCCCTTTTCCCTAGAACAAGAGTACTTATTGTGGTGCCATTACGCAGCATTGTCAAATTAATAAGTGCCCTTTAAAGGTTGGTTTGATTAACATAAAAATAATATAAATGACATGAATATGTACAAAATAATCATTTTGATCACTTCAAACTAGGTAATCTCCCATGTGCAACCAATATTTCACATTTTTTCTTGGAAAATGTGGAAATTTTTTTGTACATAGGAGAAGTAATCAATTGTAATTATGATTATTTTGAACATAATATACATTAAACATGCATTTATTTTGTATAAAATACCATACTATTTTTAGCAAGCCTTAATGGTTTAAAATTTTCATATTATTTATATTATTTTCATGCTAATCAGACAGCTTAATATTTTACATCGTAAAATGTGTATGCCAAGTATAGGCCTCTCACAATAATTCCTCACCAAAATTAATAGAATTGCAAATTTCACCTCTTTGAGTGCGAGTCTCGTGAGAGATGCATGAGCCTATGTCAAGTATATTTGAAAGATTCTAAATCACAAACACGTAAATATGCAATAACACGACAAGCATTATTTATATAAAAACGTGATTCGAGATGTTCTTTGGAAAATGCAGGATAAGAAGTTAATGTAAGAATGAAGGATAAAAATAAAGAACTTGTTTACAACAAATTATAAATACAAGAACAATGTGAGTCTTTTATTTAAAAAATATATTAACAAAATTACATTAAGACCACAAAACATACTAGTGAATTTATTAGAGAGTTCAACCTATAATTCTCAATTTAATATGAAAATACAACGGCTGATGATGTTTCCTAGGGCTAAAATTGATAATCCTAATAACTTTTTAATAATTGTAAGAAGATAGAATTGGATTGTGTGTAGTAGAAATAAATAACTCAAATTACTATGATTATCAATAACAATCCTATAAAACATCATTAGCCAAATACAACATTAGATTTACACTTTGAATCCATCTCACATATCCACATCTACATTTACTATTACCTTTTAATATTTTAACCATTAGACTCTATTTTTACCAAAAAAATTACCATATCAAAAATAGGTTTAATTTCTAACATCCTCCTTCAAGTCTAATTAGGCATAGACCTGAAACTAGGAATCTATATAATTATAAATAAAAAATTTTTATAGCCAGATGCTCACACTAACTTTTTCCTTTACTCAGGCTTAGGACCGGCAATATAAGAATTGCACATCTACATTTAATATTACCTCTTAATATTTCATTCACGAGACTCTACATTTACTTAAAAGATGTTTAGATTACATCAAAATTTAACTTAGTTTCCAACACTTGATAAATAAAACTAGCCAAAACTAGCATTTGAGCTTGCTCTTTAGAATACACATCAATTAAAATTTAAAGATGGTCATATTAAGAAAATAAGTTCATGGACTACAATTTAACATGACTAATATTTTTAAAGGTCTAGGAACATCCCACATGAAAACATTAAAGACACCATCTATCTCACATAAAAATATAGAGTTATTATGACATTCCTACACACGTGCACTCGTGTGAGACTTCAGACAAAGGCCTCTTCAAAGTTGGCTCCGATAACAAGGAAAAAAAAAAGTTTATGAGCTAGTTATATACAAGACACTACTATTCTCGCAGACAAGTGAGACTAAAAGTACAAATTACTCTTTTTTATTACATTTTAAAAAAAAATCAACGTTCATAAACACGCGTTCAATATATTTTGAAAAATACAACACTTTAAACTATAATATTTATTATTTTAATAATGGTTTTATATATTATCAAAAGATTTGCAAATCCATAACATTGCAAATAAAAAACTTTCCAACCATATATATTTTAAAAGATATTTGTAATCAAATCATGATTGGTGCAAATCGGGGATTAAAAAAAAAGGAGAATGCTTCAAAGAGAGTGACTTTAATAAAAAGAAAATCGTTTAGGGCTGTTATAAAAAGTGAGCTGTGGGAGATGCGACACAAGAGCACCGCCAGTTGCAACGTCGTATCATACAGCTCCCACGCTCGTACATGCCAAAAAATCTCAGGTGCAAATCTGAACAAAAGACTAGCTATGGAGTTTTTCATCCCATTCCACGTTTTTTAGCATCTTTTTAGTCCCCATCATCGGACCCTAACCCATTCATCTTCACTTGTGAACTGGTTGATTCGGAATGCGACTTGATCAAGACTCGCACCAAAAATCAGCAAACTCGATTTGATTGTATCGCCTGATCATATTTTTTTGTTATCAACATAAGTTCACATGAAACGATAGACGTTACCTACGTTTAGTTCTTGACTTCTCTCATGTAAAAAGGGTTACATTCTTTTATTGTTTCATCGACAAGCCTGTGGCCGACATATATATACGAACTCATAAAGGAGTTACCGTTTGTCGATCGATCATGGGAAGAAGGTAGTTTACGAATGTTCCAGATCAGTAGGCCACTTAGAAAGTTGGGTTGAGTTCATTACTGTCCAAAGCATTGTTTTTACGTGCAAGGAAAACCACATGATGAGTACGTAAGTTGAAGAGTACCCTGCATGAGTTTTCAATTCAATCCAATATTGCTGATTTTATGTATGCAATAGTAACCACACATTAGAAAAAGGGTTCTATGCGACTACAGATCAAAGTATGTCCTATATATGATATATATATCTATCAACAATATTGCGATTGGCTGCCCCATTTAATGAAAATTCCGTGTGCGTACGAAAATATTTGTCACTCGTCGAATAATATAATTATTAGCGTCACGCAAAGTGACCGATCACCATCTTGTCATGCATCGCTTGATCTTTTAACATCTACTTTAAGGAGAGAACAATGACACAATTTCCATCGGCATCGCCTTTTGTACGATGCATCTACATACCAATCAATCTACCTTCCCCCTACTTCACTCATGTTTGGTGGAGTATATTCTCCGTGCATTACATGAACCATCATTTTAAGAATCTTTATCCCCACTCTGAGTTTTCTCCATCACAGCTGACGCCCCTCGTTGCCTTGATTAAAAACACGAATTATAACACATAGTGGAAGATTTGCCTTCATGTGACTGAAATTTTCGGCGACAAATTGATTATCGTTTTGTCATACTCAATTATAGTTACAAACAAATTTGTCACAAAAAAGTAAGCAAATTAAGGCAAAATGAAAATTTAACCTCATTTTATCACTGAAAATTCGGTGGCTATATATTTGTTACCAACGTTTTTTTGGCGATAAAAAAATATTTCACCAAAATTTTGTCACGAAAATAATAGTGTAATTATTT
>JAVDBV010033585.1:3815-14529 GCA_032619315.1 Piper longum
GGTAGCGTGCAGTGAGGGCGGGGGCCGGGGGGGAGCCGAGGAGGGTGGCGATGGCCGTGGGGAGGGAGGCGACGGCCGTGGCTAGGGTGGGGGAGGGCGGTGAGGGGGCGGCGGCGGCGGCGGTTAGGGTTTATTAGTGGGTTAGGTTAGAGATTAGGGTTTTTGATTAGAGTTAATTTCGGACCGTCCGCGGACATGGTCCGGGCCCGACGGACAAGTCGGACACTCATTCGGTCGGACATATTTTGTTCGACTAAATTTCGGACGGACGCGGACAGTAACTTGTCCGGTGTCTGTCCGTCCGACGCCCACCCCTACTCTCAGGTAATGACTACGAAAACGTGACGTATAGAGAATGTTGTCGATGAAAAATGTTGGAGAAGATTAAGTTTAAAGGGTAGTTTTAATGTAATATATTCACAATGCAAGAGTGACTTAAATCATATTAATAATTTAAATAGCTTACATCGGGTCCGGAGTATAGAGAATCAGGATTATAAAGTTGTGGGTTTAGCTTTTCGTATGCTAAAAATTGCTTGATAGCTCACTCATTTTAATGTTTGCAGTTAATGCATTATGATGGATATCTAATTGTTCACTGGTTTTAGTCTGCTATAAATGATTGTGGTGTGTAGGTTTCGAATTTCTTATGTACTTGGTTGGACTGAGTAGAAAATAGATGGTAGTTATGATTTAAACCCTTGAGTGTCTCAAGTTTAGTTTTAGCATTAAAGATGCTGAAATTGCTTGACAGCTCTCGTCTTTACTGCTTGAAGTGAATGGTTCTGATTATGTATCTTAGTGTTTTGTGGCTATAGTTTGTTATAAATGATTGTGGTATAGATTTGAAATTTCTTTCAACTTGAAATTGGTTCAGTTCTCTTCTGAGTGGCAATTCCGTTATGTTCTCAATTTTCCTGCGTTCTTACCTTCTTCTATAGTCTGATCTTTCGAGGGTAGATGGAGAAAGACCACCGTATCTAGTAGTGCTGTTTTATGTGCCCTGGTACAACAGTAATTATGCTCATCACTGTGAAGAAAACAGAATGATGGCTTGAATAGAATCCTTACTCTATGATGCAAAGGTTGATCTTGTGTTTGCTGGTCATGTTCATGCTTACAAGCGCTCGGTAATCCTTAAACTTCTGCATATTTTCCTTGATATGTATCCAGCATGCATTTTAAGTGACATTTTTGTGACTCTATTTATGACAGGAAGGTTGATCCTTGTGGGGCCTGTTCATATAACCATTACCAGCACCCTTTCGGCTTGTGTTACCAGCATTTGTGGGAGCTTGCAGATCGACAACTATATTGGAGGAAAGAGGCTTCTTTCCTCCCATAATTGAATCGATCTTCTCTCCAAACTTCAGATCACGCAATGAGTTGTGAAGATTGCAAGAAAAGAGACAATTCAAATTCAATTAACAATTTCAAAATACAATGACATATCCCCAAACAACTTTCTTCCCTCCCTTTTATACACCACCAAACCCTGTTTCTACCCATTTACCCATGTACTACCCAATTACATTTCAAAAAGCTCCGCCAGTCCATATACCTCTGCTTCACCATCTCTCTGCTTCTCAGTTCACCTATTTACGTGTAACGTTGCCTCCCCCTTATAATTTTCCTTGTCCTCAAGGAAATAAGCATGATGTCGGCAAAGGAACTTCTTAGATTCCCATGTCCTTTGATCTGTTAATCCTCCTAGCCACTGAATGCAGTAAAAAACAGTATCTCCCAGACAACGTAGGTTTCTCACGCAATATTCTGGATTCTGTCAATTATGCCATCAGTGTAGACTCTGCAGCTTAAGATTGCTTGATTGTTGGCTTCAGTATTGAAACATGGATAACATTATGAATTCTGGATTCCGCTGGCAAGTTCACCCGATATGCTAATGGACTCATCTTATGAGTTATAGGGTATGGCCCAGCATACCTTGGAGAAAATTTGTTGTTTCTTCTTCCAAGCATCGAGTGTTGTCTATACGGCTGCAATTTAACATAAACTTCATCTCCCACTTCAAATTCTAATTCCCGGCGCTTCTTATATGCATTCATTTTCATTCTATCCTATGCCTTTTCTAACTGACATTTGAGTGTTTGCAGCATCTTGTTTCTGTCTATCAAAGTAGTGTTAACTTCCTCCAGTTGAGTTGTTCCAGGTATGTTAGTCAGTAGTGTAGGAGGAAGTCTTCCATAAACAGCTTGGAAAGGTGTCATGCCTATTGAACAGTGAAAAGATGTGTTATAGCAATATTCTGCCCAAGGAAGCCATCTACACCATTCCTTTGGAGTTTCACCTGTAAAGCGACGCAAATACATCTCAAGGACTCTATTGGTTACCTCTGTTTGGCCATTCGTTTGAGGATGGTAGGAAGAACTGAAATCAAAAGTGGTGCTTAGCAGTCGAAAGAGTTCTTTCCAAAATTTGCTCACAAAAATAGGATCCCTGTCACTCAGTATGGATGTAGGTAATCCATGTAACTTGAAGATTTGAGAAAAAAACAGTTGTCCTATCTGGAAAGCTGTATAATGATGTTTCAAAGGAAGGAAATGTGAGTACTTCGTCAATCTGTCCACCACTACAAAGATGGTAGTCTTCCCTTCCGACGATGGTAATCCTTCCACAAAATTCATTGAAATTTCCTCCCAAATTTGATTCGGAATAGGTAGAGGGAAGAGTAATCCTTTTGGTAAGAGTTGTTCACTCTTGTACTGTTGGCATGTATGGCAAGTTTTTATAAATTCCCTGACCATCTTGGTAAGTCCCTTCCATCTAAAAACTTGCTTAATCCTGTAAATCGTCTTATCCCCTCCTTCATGTGTTGCAACATGCATTTCCTTGATGATTACAGGAATAATTTCAGAAGAAGAATCCAAATAAATCTTACCCTTATAGTACAAAACTCCATTGTTTTCTTCCCAAGTCGAGGGAAACAATTTCATACGAAGCTTCTTTTTTAACTCTCGAATTTCTTCACTGCCATCCATAGTTTCTTTTACTGCATCCAACCAATTAGGAACTATCATGGACAAAGGGGCTAAAGAGAAGACAGATCCTTCCTGTTGTTCTTCTTGTTCATGTTCCTCTTCAAGTTGTCGAGATAAGGAATCTGCAACCACATTCTCTTTTCCTTTCTTTTATACAATAACAAAGTCATAAGCCATCAACTTAATCAACCACTTTTCTTGTTGCCTCGTGTTTATCTTTTGCTGCCATAAGTACTTGAGACTATGATGATCAGTCTAAACAACAAATTGTTGTCCCAACAAATAGCCTTTCCACTTATCTACTGAAAGGACTAAGGATAATAGTTCTTTGTCATACACTGATAGCATTTGATTTTTTCCTTTCAAGGCTTTCCTGAAGAAGGAAATTGGGTCATCTTCTTGAACTAAAATAGCTCCCAGCCCTGAAGTAGAGGCATCACATTCTACGGTAAAGGGTTTAGAAAAATCTAGTAATGCTAACACTGGAGCTGAACACATTGCTTGTTTCAAATTATTGAAGGCTGCAGTAGCCTCAGCTGTCCAATGAAATCTTTGTTTCTTTGTTAGTGAAGTCAGGACAGTAGCCAACCTTCCATATCCATGAATGAATCTTCGATAGTAGCCATTGAGACTTAAAAATCCACGCAATGTCTTAAGGGAATGAGGTAGAGGCCAGTCTTTTATAGCCTCTAATTTTCTCTCATCAATTTTTACTCCTTCCTTGGTAATCAGATGCCCTAAATAGTCAACTTTATCTTGTCCAAATTTGCATTTAGATTGTTTAAGAAACAACCGATGAATAGCAAGGATGTTAAAAATAGTTTCCGAGTGAGTCAAGTGATCCTCCCACTTCTTGCTGTAAATCAGGATGTCATCAAAGAATTCTAATATGAAACTTCGAAGAGGAGGAGAAAAAATTTGATTCATCAACTGCTGAAAGGTGGAAGGTGCATTGGTTAGTCCAAATGGCATTACCAAAAACTCATATTGTCCATGATGAGTTTGGAATGCAGTCTTGTAAATGTCTTCACATTTCATTCTAATTTGATGATAACCTGCTGTCAGATCTAATTTTGAAAAAAATTGTGCGCCTTTCAACTCATCCAACAACTCATCTATGATTGGAATTGGGAACTTGTGCTTAATAGTTGCTTGGTCGAGGGCTCTATAATCCACACAAAATCTCCAAGATCCATCCTATTTTTTTATCAGCAGAACAGGAGCAGAGAAGGGACTAGAGCTATTTCGAATAATGCCTTGTGACAACATCTCTTTCACTTGCCTTTCTATCTCCTTCTTTTGGAAATGTGGATACCTGTAAGGCTTGCTCTTGCCTAAATTGACCTCCTCTTTTAATGGAATCTGATGATCACAATCCCTTTTAGGTGGTAATCCTTTTGGTTCATTGAAGAGGGACTTAAATTTTTCTAGCAGCTGGTAGAGTTCTTTAAGTTGGAGATCTTGCAGCTGAGAATAAGGATAGTTCTGTGTAGGCCCCATTATTTGAAAGAGAGTTGTTACTTCATTGATCTGAACATGCCTACATAATCGTTTTCCAGAAATCAAAGAGGAAGATGATGTTTTCAATCCTTGTAAAATGACAACTTGATCATTCCACCTAAACCTCATTTGCATCTTCTGAAAATTCCAATCCACTGATTCCAAAGTAGATAGCCATTTGATTCCCAACACAATATCATAATCATTGAGAGGAAAGATTTGGAAGTTCACATTGAATGTATGTCCTCGGAGTGTTAACAACATAGATTCACAATCTCCCAAGGTGTGGATGTGTTCTCCACTTGCTACTTTCACTTGAACATTTTGGGATGTCCCCACTGGAATTTGTAAGTGTTGCACTACCTCGTGACTCATGAAGCTGTGTGTGCTTCCAGTGTCAATTAATACTATAACTTTTCTGTTGTTGATCTGTCCTACCACACAGATGGTTCCAATAGATATCACTCCATTAATTGCCCTCAATGATATCTTAGGTTCCTCCTCAGTATACTCACTGTCATTGTTTTCGGATTTTCCCTTCACCTCCTCCTCTTCACCACAATCAATCAAGAAAAATCTTTAACACTTATGTCCACTCTCAAATTTTTCATTATAGTTGAAACAAAGTCCTTTGGCTCTTCTTTCTCTTATCTCTGTTGGCATCAGTCTTTTGATGTCAGGCAGTCTTGGAATTGGCTTCAGCTTGGAAGCAATGTCCTTCTCTCATTCCATTTTTGAGGACTAATTCATTCTGCTATTACTCCTGCCTTCTCCATAATTGTTAGAATTATAATACAACTTCTTTTCTGACGTGGAGTATTTTTTCTTTCTGGATTCCATTCGCTATTCATATTTCTTAGCATAGGTAATAGCTTGATGGACTGTCTGAGGTTCCTTCAATTGAACACTATACTTGATATCTTCTTTCAATCTACTTACAAAATAAGATGCTAATTGATCCCTCGAAATTCCCTTGGTTTTTCTAAGCGACGTCTCAAATTGGATCTGGTATTCTGAAACACTTCCTATCACCTGCAATTTAATCAATTCACCTATATAATCATCAAAAGCAGAAGGTCCAAATCTAAAAAGAATTCTATCTTGAAACTGATCCCAATTCAATTCACCTTCCTCTTCCCACAAGATCTGATACCAGATTTGAGCATGTCCTTCCAAATGGAAAGTAGCAAAAGTCATTTGATCTATGGCACATAAAAAAATGTTTCGCTCTCATCAACCAGAATCCAGGATCCTTCGAATGAGAAAATGTAGGAAATTTCAATCTAATTTGTTGCAGAAATTTAGAATGTGTAGATTCAGTTAAATGTCTCATACCTCTCCCTTTTGCTTCCTAAAGCCTATGAGAATCTCTGTCATGCCTAGATCTTCCTGGCGACCAGTCACTTAATTGTTCATTCTCCATTTTATTCCGATCCATCACCATTTTAGATCTTGACCTTTGCTGCTCCAATTTTGATGAGGAAGCCTTATCTTCTACTAGAATCTTCAATTGATCTTCAATTCCAACAAGAACAGTCTCTATTCCAGCGATCTTTTCCACACTAGTCTTTCTGTTAGCAGCCATCTCAGCTCCCATCTTCTCCATTCGTTGCTCCATTCTGTCCATCCAAATTTCAACTCCTAGTGGCTCCGATACCACGTTGTTACCAGCATCTCTGGGAGCTTGCAGATCGACAACTATATTGGAGGAAAGAGGCTTCTTTCCTCCCATGATCGAATCGATCTTCTCTCCAAACTTCAGAACACGCAATGAGTTGTGAAGATTGCAAGGAAAGAGACAATTCAAATTCAATTAAAAATTTCAAAATACAATGACATATCCGCGAAAAACTTTTTTCCCTCCCTTTTAGACACCACCAAACCCTGTTTCTTCCCATTTACCCATGTACTACCCAATTACATTTCAAAAAGCTCCGCCAGTCCATTTACCACTACATCACCATCTCTCTGCTTCTCAATCCACCTATGTTACGTGTAACAGCTTGTGATCAGTTTGGTGCTCTTGGTGTAGGAAAATTGATTCATGATATGGGGATAGAAGGGCAAGTTGAGCCGAACGTGTACCTCTTAACTGCTTTGATTGATATGTATGCAAAATGCCGTCAACATGAAGAAGCTGGGAGAAAACTTTGATGAAATGTCGGAGAACATCATATCTTGGAATGCCATCATTTTTGGCTATGGTGTGCATGGGCATGGCCGAGAATGATTGAAACTCTTTGGCTACATGCGTCATTTTCCAATCATTGTTGTATGCTTGCAACCATGTCGGATTGATGGATGAGCGCTGGAAGCTCTTCTAATGAGATAGAATAAAATGATCTAATATCCTAGAGGTAGACTGCGATTTTAATGATATACTCTAATTAATTTTAGAGATAGATAGATTTGATTTGATTTAGTATTTATTTTTGTTATATTTTATATGTTGGATTTCTTACTTTTCGTCCGAACAAAACTTTTTTGTTCCCTATTTAGAGATAGAATTATTTTATAGATAAACACTAAATTAAATAATTACGTATATGATAAACTCCCATTTTGAAGATAAACAATAATCAAATAAATATAGATTATAATATTATTTTCTTTTATTTTGTTGTGTTTGGATAGGTTAAATTTCAAACTTTCTATCAATTTTAAATTTTCTTTTAACGAGAGTTGATTTGTGCTGGTGTATATTGCTATATCCTTGGTGTTTGTAATTATCTGGATTACGCCATGGAGTTGAAATTGATAAGAACCATCATCAGGGCACCAGCAAGACCTCAGCAATATTACTTTCACAACAGCAAAATATGGCTCAGTTCCGAGAGTATTCATAGTAAGCACACAAGACTATTCCATACTAACCTCTTACTAGCGGGTGATGATAAAAAACTTCCCCCCTAGGGAGGTGCGGGTGACTGACAGCGATCATATGCTAATGTTGATTGCACCATTCCAATTGCTTGCACATCTATTGGACATTGCCAATGACAACAATCTTGAGTTGATGTGATGGGTAACTGTTACTAAAAGGTTAAAATAAGGGTTGAATGATCAAGTAGACAATGTAAAAGTAAGGTCTCCTAAGGTGATATTGGCAATAAAATCATATAATAAAACTCAATTTACTCGTTTGTACTATCATAGTTTCAATGTTGTTTTGACTAAAAAAACTCTACTTCATTTCGTGGTTTTCTGAGTTATACTCTTTAAATGACTTCTGCTGACATATTTTATTACTCACTCCCCCATAAACAATATAAATCTTACTAAAACATGTTAATTTTTTCATAATTTAGTCAAATCAATATTTTAAAGTTATGTAACAATATATTTATCAGTTTCAGGCGTAAAAAAAGTAAAGTATATTCATTCAAAATAACTTTTTATCAGATTATTTTAAAAAAATATTATAAATACCTACTTAGGTAAAATGTGATATATTAGTGGGTATGTGAATATGGATCATCGAATATTGTTAACTATTTCAAATAAATTTTTAGGACCATTTTCCACATGGAATGCAAACGAGTCTAATAATTCTTTTTATATATTTTTTTATCGTATGTGATGAATGTTTACATAATTATTTGTTAATATCAATGTCATATTTATTTATTAATAGTAGTCTTATTTATGTTTACTAAATTATATATATATATATATATATAAATTTTGTAAGCATAAATAAGACTAGCATATATATATATATAGGTGTATGCTATTAATTATATTTATTTAATTACATATTTTGTATTGGATAATTATTATATTATTATTCATAATTAATTACAATTATTTATTTATTTTTATATAACAAGTATTTGTGATATTTACTTTTGCTTACCCATGTATTTATATAACATAATTATATTATTACTTTATGATTAGACTAATATAATTTTTATGTATTTATTATTTATCTATTTAGTCATGAGTGTATTTATTTATTTATTTATTATTTGTTTGTTTGTTATTTCTTTTATTATGTGTCAATTTGCGTGTTGGATGTTTAGTTGTAGGTTTATTTAGTACTATCTTATTTATAGGATATATTGATTATGTGATCACACTCTACGAGGATGCGTCATATAGAGATGTTAGTATATTACTTAGCAGTGGGTTTTGAAGTAGGTTATGGAGTCCCAACTCGCCGTAGATGTACCAATGCACTTGGAGTTAGTGGGTAGAGTATTCTTCAGCCGCTCACCAAGTTTCCTAAGTCTCGTGTCTGGACTCAGAGACTCGTTATAAAACCCGTGATTCAAGTCACGGTTTTATCGTCGTTAGCCGATCGGTTCAGCCGTCGGTTCGAGTTGAATGTATTTCAGAACACGTGTACTGAGCTGATGCCGGTCACGTGTATGAGGTATGAAGGGTCATGTGTACCCGAGTATGTGATGATAGCGTCATGAATGAGCAGAGAATGAGTTATCAGAATATATGAAAGTATATAGTTGGTGATTTTAGATTCATTATCGAAGAAATAGTTTTAGGCCATTTACCGCGTTAGGATGCGTTATGGGGTAATTTGGGTGGGTTATCAGTTATAGAGCATGCCATTTGGATTTTGTGTGTTTTATTTTATTTTATGTGATTTTTCCCGATTTTTCTAGATTTGTTTTAGGCTTTATTACGCGTTAGTTATTATTTTTAACTTGAGATGGAATCGAGTCAAGTAATATTTACAAGAATGCCATTGAGAGGTTTTTTTTCCCACCCGACGGTTTCCCCCTTTTCCCAAACCCTACCCACCTCCCCTATGCGCCGCCGCCGCCTAGCGCCGCCCGGCTGCCGCTCATCGCCGCCCAGTCCCGGCGCAAGGTCACTGAGCCGCCTCGATCGACCCCGGCCACCGTTCGGCCGCCGCGACGCTGGATCACCGTGGCTAGGGCGGAGCGGCGTTGTGGTCGGGTCGTCGATTCCACCACCGGTGACCGTCGCCATTGCCATCCAGTGGTCGGCTCGACGTCCTCGACCTCCCACTTACCTTCCTTGACGTGATCGCCGTCGATCGCCGCCCCAGTTGGGCGGATTTAGCCACCCATTGCCGTGATTATTTTTGACATTTTCCGGCGAGCCACTACCTCCTTCAGCCCCGTTGACACCACAAACACGTCGGGCTCGCCAAGACGGTTCTGATGGTACCCTATTCGGCCCCGATCCGACTAGTAGACACCACTGGCGATTGTCACCGGAAAATCGCCGGAAAATTGCCGGAAACCGCCGGAAAAATCAAAATTTTTGGAATTCGTTGGAATTCATCGGATCTTCCACGGAGTTCACCCGGTCGAACCCGATCGAACTTCGGACGTCGTGGAGTTCCAAATTCGAGGTTCAAGATGCACGCATGACGGAACCATAGCCATCGTCGATTGTCGACGATGCGAGGTATAATTACCTCTAATTTGATTAAATTTAGTTGATGATTGTTAGCACAACATGTTAGGACTTATTGATTGATGTAATTAAGGTATAATTACTGATGAGATGATAAGTAGCATGGTTGGATGAATTGTGAATGGTGTGACAAATTGCATGGGGTGATTAATAGTGAATGAATATTAAGTGCCCTAACGAAGTAAATTGAGTTAAACATGTTATATGACCACGATGTAAATCAAAAGTACATAATAAAATGGGGAATAGGATAGTTAGAATTGTTTTACAATTATGATTATTTAATTGTTAATTGATGATGATTGCATTGTGAGTGTGGTAATTATATGAGTTTGATGCATCATGTAGTTAGCCGGCGTTAGTATTTGGTTCTGATGTGTAGGTACGGAGTAGGAGCTCGCCGCCTAGGCGCGATGCCACGCTTATAGCTTCTACCAGATCCGTTTAGGACTCGTCTCTGATTTACTCTATATTCCATCGTAGGTTTGATTTCTTACTTGCAGGACGAGTTAAGTGGAGTTTTATTGGATCTCATTTAACTCGGGCCATTTAGCCAAATAGTTTTCTGGGATTAATAACCCTCGAGGATGAGATCCCTCGAGTATGTTTTCGAAATCAAGATCCACCACAAGTTGCCTTCGGGCCTATTATATTAAACTCCCTACCCAGGGCTATATATATAGTTTTCGTGTTTTTAGTGAGAGATGGAAAGTGGCAGGCGGCCATGGCTTCAGACAAGGCATGTGTTCGTCTTCGGGTTGATGTTGGGGAGGACCCACTTCGTCCCGAGGGATCCTGCTAACTCC
>JAVDBV010033587.1:768-13613 GCA_032619315.1 Piper longum
TTTTTTTTCATTTCCCCCCCCCCCCCCCCCCAAAAAAAAGAAAGAAAAAGAAAAAAAACTATTATTATTATTATTTTTATCATTTTGTTCTTCGAGATGTAAAAGGATTCAACCTTTTTGAATCGTTGATCTGGTTTTCATCTTGCTCGAGGTAGAAGAAGATCGAGACTGGAGGTTTTGGGAGCGGCGGGGGAGGTCGCCTGATGCTGCTGCTGCGGCGGTAGCGGCGGCGGCGGAGGTGTAGGAGGAAGGTGAGGGGTGATGGATTTTCCGGGTGCGGCCGACAAGATCCCGTCGGCGTCCAAAACCTCGCCTTCGAAGGTTCGGTTTGGTTCTTTTTTTTCGGATTTTCTTTTTTTGCTGTCTGCTCTCAGGGTTTGGGATGTGGGTTTACGGTTTTGGTGGAGGCGTTTTGTTGGATTTGTAGAGAATGTGTGGGATTTGGTGTTAGGTGGGTTTTGGGGTGGAGTGTGGGAGCTGATTTTGGGGGAGTTTTGAGGGTTCTGGGTGTGGCGAGGGGAGCGGATGGAGATTTTGGGGTTTTTATGGTTTTTTGGTCCTTGTTAGCGTCAAGAATGGAGGTTGGGGTTTGAGTATGGGAATAGTTACTGGTTGAGCTTAAGGCGTGATGTAAGTTGGGTTTGAGTATGGTTTTTATGCTGAAGTGGTTGATTGATTGTATGTTGTGACAGTTGTTGGAGAAGGTAATTCGCATTTGTTGTTTCCTTTTATTGTTTGTTGAATAGTTTTTAGCTCATGGGAGTTCTGATTGTGCTGTGTTTTTTTTTTTCTTGTGTACTGGGATATGAACTTTACGAGCGGATATATCCAGGTTGAAGTGATTGATTAATTAATTGCATTCTGTGGTCGTCACTTTTCGAGGAGATTTGGTTCAAGTACTTCACATTCTCGTTAATTCAGCTAAATGGTTTAGTTCATGGGAATTCTGGTCGCTCTTTATTTTAATTTTTTTTTATTGACAAATGATTCGTGAACTTTACTAGATTTAATGTCCAGGTTGAAGTGCTTGATCAATTAACTGCATGCTGTGCTTTTTACCTTTTCAAGGAGATTTGTTGCAAATATTTCCCATTGTTGTATGGGATTGTAAAATCCCACATCACTTTGGGAGGGAAGTGGGGAGAAGTTTTTTTTCTATATATAGGGCCCTCCCCCTCTTTAGTTATTCATCCCACAGGGTAATTCAAAGTTACCAACTTCCCTTTCTACCATTGGTAATTGTTCATTCTACCATTGGTAATTTGTTCTTTCTCTCTTTGTAATATTTCTCTTTAGTGAAATATTATTTTCGTAGTGTCCGAGGACGTAGGCAATAGCCGAACCTCGTTAAATTCTGGTGTCTTGTTCTTTTCTTTTGTTGTCTATTTAATAGCTATTGTCGGGTATAGTTGGTGTTAATTATTGTGCTATTTATATTACTTGTCTTGATAAAATTCTGTCTAGGAGTTGGTTTTTAAGCGGACTATCGTGTCCCACCAACTTTCGTGGGAATTTTATCTTGGGGTAATTATTTAGTACAATAGTTTTCACGCTTGTCATCTAGGTAATAGTTCTCACAGTGAACTAGTTATCTTTGGTGAAAATTACCCGTTTTTCACAACATTTTCTTTTATAGGAGATATGAGAGGTTACAAATATAGCCAGGGTTACCATTAGTGGTGCAAGTGAAAAAAGAAAGAGAAATGATTATTTGTGAGGATAAGACATGATTTTTGGGTTCTTCGAAAAACCAATTATAGTTAAGTTCTTATCATTCCCTACTTTTTATCTATGGTTTATAATTTAAGGTAGTTATACCCCTCTCATATCTTTTGTTGTGATTTTATTTTAATTTGAAAAGTTTCTACTTTAAGTGTGTGTGTGTGTTATCTATCTTAATCTTTTCTGGTTTACCTTGTCAAAACATAACATAATATTTGAAGATTTTATATGTCAAAATCCCAACACTTGCCACATATTATTTTTTTTTCTTCAGCATTCAAAATTATTTTACCCATTTCCAGTAAACATGTTAAAAAAAAAGGCTTTGCTTTTATTCTCCATGGAATTATTGTGCTTTATTATTAGAGTACTTGACAATGTAGTTCGACTGACTTTTGACGGTGAAGTCACAAGCATGCCTTAACGAAGATGCTCGCCTTTTTCTGAATTGTAAAAGTACTAAGGCAGCACAACTAGGTCCCAGAGAACAACTAATGTTGATCAGTAAAATTGCTGTGAGTGCAAGTTGCATGAAGGAATCGGAGACTCGCAATGTTTAACCTCAATCGAACAGGAATTGCTGACAATATACATGTCACCTTCATAGCTTTGAAGTAAAAATATAAGCCTCGAAGAAGGATGAAAAAGGCCATTAACTTTGCCAGAAGCTAAGGCTTCCTGTAAAGTAGCAGCTCCAAAGATCCATTAACATCAAATGGATGCGTTGCTCCTCATGTCAAACAACGTACGCTAAATAGGCAATCGTGTTGAAGAAGACTCACGGTCTATAATCTATGCACGACATCTTCTAAAACCGCTGGAAAAGTAGAAAAATGTACTTGACTCAATACACAGACCAATAAAGAGCGTAAAAACGAATGCAAATTTCAAATCGCAAGTGTACTCCAACAAATAAAATGAAATGTTGACTTCTTTCACAAGAATATATCTTTGGAAAAATTTGACACCATCAAGTAACAATCACTATTGGTTGATGATAGATTCAGTGGTGACTGCTAATAATCATTCAATTAAATATCAACAGAGATACACAATAACTGGAACTAGCAGAGAGCTGCGGGGATATGTAACAACCTTTGAGGAAAACCACAAGCATTTGCATTTCGTAAATGTCCCCAAGAAAACCCCTTTTATCTTTTGCCAAGTAAAATTTGCTAAGTAAAAAGTTCCACCAATTTATCATCAAATAATACAGTTTTTAATTTTATTGTGATCTTCTTTCACTATCTAGAACAAATCACCCACACAAAGATAGAGAAGCTCTGGACCAGTTTATCCTTTAACACAACATAAAAAGATCAATAACATTGAAATTTAAGTAGCACGTTACCATGCAAATCAAAAGAGAACCTGAAAGATATTATTTAATCCTGCTCGTGTCGAGCCTCTCACAAAAAGATTGACACAAATTTGCTGGCCCAATTACTTTGATATGACTGAGACACTTCCACACATTCTTTGAAGAGAATATATGCCGAACTTTCTGGGAAAAAAAAAAGCATCCCGACAAGGAGCAGGAAAGGGTGATCCTTTCTTTTCAAAGGAACTCCACACTTATGTGGATGCCTTTATGAGAGAAACAAAGATAATGATTCTGTTTTTCTATTATTTGATAGAAACTAACAATTCTACAGGTGGTCTACATTGAGCGTCCTACGAAAACACAGGTCCTCAAGTCCAAATACTTGGTCATCTAAATTGTAATTAGGCTAATGATGTCTTTTAGGGAGGCTATTGATGATCCTGATGATTTGAATTAGTTATTTCAACTAAAAACAATATAGACGGTTTTCCATAACTGCCAAAAAAAAAACACTAAGATTATCAATTTCAACACTAGAAAACATCAATTAATCTACACCTCTATTCATAAGATAGGAATAAAAACCTGGTTTAAAAGACAACTCAGTTACTTCAGTTTTTTATCTAGTTTCAACTGCTCAAAAAGAAGAAAGGAATCAATCAGCCTCATTGAAACAAGCCAGATAAATCAGCTCTGCTAGCAGTTTAAGGCATAATTTGTTAACGGTGTCAAATAAAGCTCATACGCAGCGGATGGTGATCAACTAAGCAAACAATTTACACAAAAGTAAAACATAAAAAGCACACACCAAACATTGCAGACTACATCACTCCAAACTCGAAGTCATTAAAATTAACAAATACATCAATCCTCATGAATGACAAACCAGTATCTCACACTCTCCACAGATTGGCCATTCAATACATGATAATGTCTACAAAATTCCCAACAAATTAAGCTCCAGTTTTCCTCAAAAAAAATATAACAAGTTATCATCTCATTTTCGATGATAAGCACGCATCATTTCCTTATTCAACATTACACATTAGCAAAATTCAGTTAATATTTTTTTTTTTGTTAAAAAAAAAAACAAAAAGGCGACAACTTTCATGGTTTTGCAACTAGAACTAGAAAGTAGAAAGAAAGCCGCAACAATTATCGATCATTATTTAAGAAAACCAGTCTTCTGAAAAACAGCATTTCTCACCCGGCGGAGATCGCGGCCCTTGAGCGTCCTCCCCACGCCCTCGAACACCGAGAAGGTCGTCCCCTTGTGCGACCTGGCCACTATCTCGTGCGGCGGCAGCATCACCTCCCCCTCCCCGTCCCCATCGCCGTTCTCATCCTCGTCCTCATCCTCGTCCCAAATCCCCAACCTCCCCGACGACCGCGCCTTGGGCCAGACGGGGACGTTCACCGGCGCCGACTCCCCGGACGAGGCCGACCCGGAGCACCCGGACCTGAGGACTGGGACGGGGGGGATGGCGCAGGCGGCCGAGGCCGCCGCGGAAGGGTCGAGGGAGGGTTTGCGGCGGACGAGGGGGCAGCGGTCGTCGGAGAGCGCGGCGGAGATGCCGGGCCGGTCGGGGCGGAAGGGGGAGGCCGACGGCTGCAATGCCGGGGAGGGCGGCTGATCGTCGGCGGGGGAGGAGGGGGACCAGACGACGTCGGATTCGTCGAGCTCTAAGGCCGGGGCCGGCGGGTGGTGGTGGTCTGAGGGCGGCTGGAGCACGGCCAGATATCGGCTGGCGACGGCTGCATCTCGGGTGACCATCGGAGCGGCGTCGGCGGCGGCGGTGGTGACGGGAAGAAGGTGGATCCGATTCGGCGGGGAGACACGTGGCCGGTGGTGGTAGGAGGGCGAGCGAAACTTGCGGGCACGTTTATGGCGTGGAAGGGTATATAGTCAGTGGTTGGATTTTTGGGGGGTGGGGCCCTTGAATATGAGAGGTTGAGATTCTTTGATCATTCTGACGAATGATTGAGGGTATATGATTCTCTCTTTTCTTAGTCTTAGTTTTATTAGACCAACTTGATTAAGCTTTTTGATTGCTTTTATGACTATTATTAATATCTTATTATTGCCCTCGTATTCCTCCGTGTGTTTTTAATTTCCTACATTCCTAATATTCACATTTAGAAAATTAAGTATTTTTTCTTTTTAAATGATGTATTTTTTTTAAAAAGGGCTGCTAATTGAGCGAGGGCCGCTCATGAATTACTTTTAACCTTATAATTGAGTTAGTTTTGAGCTCTAAAATAAGATAGTTTCGAGTTTATCAAAATTAAATAATTTAATTATATTCAAGTTTGAGTCGAACTCAAAAAATATAAAAATATTTAAAGTCTATCTTGTTCAAAATTTATTCGATCTTAAGTCAAATTTAAATGAATTTCACGTTATTCAAATTGAATTTGAGTCCAAATTGAATTTACCTCACTCTTTCGCCTAGTAAACCTACTTTTCAAATATATATACTTTGGCATCACCTTTGTAAAGGTAACAATATAGAGTATCAATGAAATCTAGGGAGGGGATATGGCTAATGTTTTCTTTTTTAAGGTCTGATTAATTAAAAGCATGAGATCGTAGGGCTAAAAATTGGTGTGGGTCCAAAAGTTAATGGGGAGATTCTATGGGCCTTTAAGGCTCGCGCAAATGGGAGCATGGACGTAAAATGTGTGAAGTCACTGGCAGTCGGATATTCCTGCCTACCCTTTTTAAGAGTTGTAATCAGCTACGGTTAATAGGTTATTAACGGCAAGGGCCCAATCCGTTGTTTGCAAATTAACACCCATTAAATATTTTTAATTAATGACTGTTATCATTCATACATCTTTACTAATTTGTTTCGTCTTACAGTCAACTCTAAAGACCTTACGGTTCCTCTTTAAATAGTTCTAAGTCTCTTTTTAAATAACGATTTAGTCTAAGTACAATATGATGAACAAAGTTTTTTATTAAAAATAGTTTATCCAAGCTAAAGATATATAGATATATCCTTATTAATAGACTAACTCTTACCTATAAATATTAGATTATTAGATGTCAATTTAATTTGAGAATATTATAGATTCTTTAATTCATATAAAGACTAGACTAAATGCATCAAAGCTCGCTCGTGTCTTATTTAAATTAAATTAAAGTTGCATTATACTACGAGCTAAAATTGATGTTGCATGCATAAAACACTATCAAATACTATTTGATTAATATTTGATGACCGTTATTGTTGGGGGCATAGGGCCGTCATGTTATTAGATATGAAGTTAAGTTAATAAAATGAATTATAATATATCCACGATTTTTAGTTCAGGACTTAATTAATGCTAACTGTGTATGATGATGTTATATATAAAGATCAAATCGACACATAATTTAAAAGGTTACAAATTGTAGTTTTAATTAATTGAATAGTTATCTATTGTAATATGGTTGTAAGACCCAATCATACATAATCAATTCATCGCCCATTAAATATCATCATAGTTTAACAACTCGAATTTCAGACTCGAGTCGACATGTCATGAAGTAATTCGATTTGAAGTCATTTATATTAATATTTTAATTATTTAAATAATTAATTACATAAAACTAGTATATATTAAATTTTTTACACTTGAAATTGATAAATATATAGTTTATTAACTTAAAAATATTTATTTACCTAATATATATAAAAGATAATATGTTTTGATAAGGAGTCAATTGAAAATCAATCAATATAGAATTATCTATGATGTTTGACTCGACAAGCTACGAAGTGAAGTCTACTTGGGGATTTTTGGAGTTGACTCAGACAATTTTAAAACTATGAATATCATAAGTGGTAATTTTAAAATTAAATTAATAAATAAGGACTATTATTCATACATATCTAAGTACTCATTAGGTCTTACAGTTAATATTAGCTGAATGATCGCCTTGACAGGTGACTATAATTTCACGTTTTAATCATCAATCGTATAATATGAACGCATGCCATAGCATTATAAATTAGCTTAAAAAAGTCAAATTAAATTCATAATGGGATCAAACTATCCTAAAGCTAACATTATGGTACATTAACACACTAGCAGTCAAGCATTATTTGTCAAAAGAAATAGAACAAATTTCTTCTAAAGTAGTGGCAGTTAATTAAGTGATCACCACTCGACACATAAATTATATCAAAGCTTATAGATGATAATAACTAATAAGGTAGCATGAAGTTCATATGCAGAACAGTTTGGAGCGCAGAAGCACTTAGAGCAAACCATATTTCAGTACTTACAAGTCTTTCACAACCACAAACAATCACAAGATTACAATGGAATTAAGAGTCAGAAACGCAAAGTTGCAGCATTTTTGGAGGACGTACGCATGATACGTATCTTCACGAACAGCAAAATATCTACTGAGAAGCACTAGTTGCAGCAACTGAAATTAAAAAAAGAAAAAAGAAAAAAGAAGCAACGTTACTGATTTTAAATTTCTTGAAGCTAGGTGACCTATCCAATGCTTCGAAACCATTTTTCCTTGACTCGATTTACCTCAAAATTTTAATTTTTTTATAATTATAGAAATCAAAAATACTACCGATCACATATAATTGGAATCAATTGTAGATATTGTATATATAAAAAGCTGAACTGACTTGGGTGGACTTGATATTCCTTTAAATTGAGTCATACCGGGCTAAACTCGGAACACAAACACAAGTCGACCGACTCAAAGAGGGTAACTATGCATCAATGCAGTTTTTGTTGTATTTCGCCTGGTTTTGTCTTGCCGGTTGATCAAATGAAATTTTAAAAATGACTTTTAGTTTGTTAATGCACTTGATATATATTCAGGGACTAGTATGAGATAAAATTAACCAATTGAAAAAGAACGGTACTAACCTTCGGTACGAAGCATAGAAGGAGAGTACTCGTGTTTTCCTTCAGGATTGATGTGCACATTGAGGTCAAGCTTGCCGGAGAATTTGCAGATATTGTTTAGTTCTACCTCCGGTCCTTCTCCGTGAAGATCATCTCCCAGTTCCGGATGAATCTTCTTCCTCAACATCCTAGTTATGAGCTGCAGTTGATCATTATAAAAGCATAAGTTTGTGATTAGAAATAAACTAATACGTGCCCACTTTGTATTTTAAAAGATTAGTTTCATTTGTATTTTGCACTTGTAGAATACAATGCTTCAAATGCATGACTCTGTGTTTGCATTTGTAAAAATTAATTATAATTATCTAGCATTTATATCTAGGATGGATGATAGAGTCACCTTGCCATTCCAAAATAACATATGCAAAAAAATTTACTTACAATAAATATGGAGCAAATATTCTTAGGGTTAACCCTTTAACACCTTTAAATGGTAAATCGGCCAACTCTCCTAAAAGTTCAAGGACCAGGAAGTTATTGACCTTGTTTTGCCTGGATCTCAACATTTACCTGATCCGCTTTAGATTTGACCAGCCTTGGGTATACATTGCTTATAATTGTTTTTTTGTCTTGTTATTAATAGTAGACAACCGTTAAGAACCCAAAATGGGCATAATTAACAACATCCAAGCATAGGATATCATATTATTAACTATCTCCATATCAACAAGCATATCCTTAGAAAAGAATCTTAGCTAAGCCAACTACAATTAGACAAAGTGTTACCCTATCCATCTTTGATCCTATCAAGCATGGGGCCTTGCTAGCTCTTGGGCATATAAGGTTATAGTGAAGGAAATAACTGTGACAAGCTGCTGCTGGTACAATGTTTACACTAGTTTTTGGTGATATTCCAACATCTGGGTCCAGTTGTATTTCACTTGAAGGTCACACAATAGGTTCACATTTTTTTATGAAGCTAAATTCAATTTGTCAGTGTAGGGTCTTAATTAAAAATATAAACATTTAATGACTTGACTACTACATGCTGAATCAACAGTATTATGGTAATCTTTTTGTGGGAAAAAATGGTATATATCTATATAGCAATAATAAAGGACAATTTTGAAAAACTCTTTATTTAATTTACCCTTTGTCGTGCTTACTTCTATCAAACGATCGAGTTGGTCTAAGAACTTCAATTACATAGTAGAAACTAAAATCATTTACCACCTAGTGATAAGGCCATTTTCAACAAAAAGGGTTAATTAACACCCCCCCCCCCTAATTAAAGAGTAACTAAGGGGCAAACTTCAAGGTACATACTAGTGGCATAATAAGAATTAACACTGCAAGAATTATTAAACTAGCTATTTGATGTTTTTATGCAAAGTATTGATTAAGCAATATCTAAATTTACATGCTTGATTAATTAACCCATTATAACAGGAAGGTGTATAAGGGAAGGGAATTTACCCGCTGTAATTTTGGAGTCCGTTTGGCATCTTCTCCCTTCCAAGGCATCAGTTTTTTTGCTAGAGATTTCCCATGCTTCTGTTTTTTCTTCTTCGTCTTCTTCTCTTCCTCTTTCTCTTTGATGGTCTCCATGGAGATTGTTCGATCATTTTTTTCACACAGGATTTGAGCTTTTCTTATCACACAGTCAATGTTTCCCTCTGCATGGAAGAGATCTGCCAGTGTGGTCCGCCTCTCATTGGACCCTTTCTCCTCTTCAATGTTGAGATCAGATAATTCAGTTATTTCACCACAGTGAAATGAACGACTCTCCACAATCTCTACTTTCATTGGATTGGGAAGAGTTTCATTATCAAAGTTGTTCACGATGTCTTGAGCTTCGTCTGCTAATTCTTCATGATCTTCTTTGCTAAGTACAACATGAATTTCATTCATGGCAGTTTCAGAATCAGGCTGGTAGGGCTGCAGCTGGTGAAGTCCAAAAGTACCAATGGCAAGAATGCCATCCTCCCAGCCATGGAGGTTCTCCAATATTAGCTCTTGGGCTTCACTGCTGTTGGTGCCAAGTAAGGCATGAGTCTCCTTCTCCAAGCTACCATCCTCAAGATCAATGTTCTTACTCTTCAAGTTTTCCATGAGAATTCCTTGATTTAAGTATCAATTTATCATTGACTGACAATTTAGTTATCAAATAAATAAAAAAAATCATGCAAGAAAAAGTAAGTTTCTACTAAAGAGTTCATGGATTATGTTAATAGCAACATAGGTACCGTTTTCATGAGATAGCAAGCTGTAACTTCTCTTTAAATGGATCTTGTGACGCATCCAGCCAAAGATCTATCAAGCATAATTAGTCAAACGAAATAATAAGATAAACATGTATATAGCAGGATATATATCATAGTAATGTTACTGTTGATTAGTTAGTCTCAAGAAAAACAGTATGCTGTATGAGCTAAAGGTATTGATCAGCACCTTCATGGCTTCACCTGCTGAGGCCAGAGAGCGAATAAGCTAATTTGGAGTTTGAAGCAGTGTTGAAGATGGATGAGGAAGGGATATATGAAGCAAAAGTTTGCGTGAACTTTTGGGAGATGGAATACCAGTCGAATGATTTTTAGGTACGCCACACTAAAGACATCAAAATACATCGAGGTACTTGACTAAACTCAACATTTCATTTCTTACCATGAACAATATATATTTTACATACCACTTATTAGTGGAACTAAAATTAGTCATTCACACTACCACACACTTATACTTGATCTTGTCTACGAAAATTTAAAGATTTAATTAATTATTGATTGTAGCATGTAAATTGTTGAGTTTATCACACATCATGTTTGAAAGTGATTTGTAATTTGTATATTGGTTAATGAAAAAGTCTTATTTTATAAGTTATTTTTTGGATTAAAAGAGACCTGTGAACCCTGTTACAAATCCATTTTGAGGGTTTATTAGGCCTAACAATAATATCAGAATTTGGTAAGTTTTGATATTACCTTAGGTTGCCACGTGTTATGTCGACTAGCCCGAATTAGTCTCCCAAAATTTTACTATAACATGTAGACCCAGCCCAGTATGTAGTGAGTGAGATATAATTTAGATAATAACTAGCCCGAATATGTGGGCCCAGTATGTAGTGAAGGAGAGATAATTCGAAATATAACTCGAATTGGAGTCTCATATAATTTTACTATAATATATAGACTCAAGTGATGAGAATGAGATGATTTGGATGATATGATACATAAATAAGAGAATTATTTGGTTTATCCTATTTGGAAGTCACTGGTGACTTATATATAAGTTAATAAAAAGATTTTATTTTTTAAGTTAATTTTTTGATTAAAAAAATTTATAAAATTTTTTGATAATTTTTTTAGAGACCCATTTAGGCCTAACATCAATTACAAATGTTTTATCGAAGGCGGTATGGAAAAGGGTACTTCTGTATGAGAAAAGATGGTGCAATAATCACATGGACAGTTTCCACATTGCCTTTCCATTTATCGTCATGCATGGGGCCAGGAAGACTCTAAACCACAAAAATGGCAGCCAAGTATACAATATGCTTATTTCTTTGTATATCAGCATATATGACAAGGGGGCCAAGTCACGTTTCACTGACATGCTGGCTGGTACAAGCCTACAATAGATGTGCTTCTTCCTATAATCTGACATTTATTTCACAATTAGCAATAAATTAATTAAAAAAATTATGGTGTGCTGAATTGGGCGCATATGTATGGTATATAAATAATGCTAACATGAACACCAATGGCAAAGAACTATATATGAATCGGCATATCCCGACTGTGAATTTGTCGAGAAATTCAACGTTAACAATACTGATTACGTACTCTTGCCTAAATTGAACTTCATGAAACGTATGCGTTAAACATATCAATTCACATAGTAATTACCAATGTAACTTAGTGTTCGTAGAACGTATTATAATGGCAGCTCAGCTTGAAAACACTGTACTTCATATAGTTCATATATATTCACCTTATCGGCATTTTTTTTAATGAGCAATGAATATGAATCTTAAAGAGTGCTACAAGCCTCCAAACAGAACAAGAAAAAGAAGAGGTTGTATCGGCAAAATATCTTTCTATTTCGTGCCCCAAAAAGGAGAGTACCTCATGCATGCTAGCTTCTTTTTTCAAATCCAAATATCTCAATTCTGATAAGAAAACAAGAAATTTAGTTGTATAAAGTTTTGGTTGTTCTTACCGACAATCCATGCAGGCTACTTTATGTGATGTTTAGTTGAAAACACGAAATTTAGTTGTATAAAATTTTGGTTGTTCTTACCCACAATCCATGCAGGCTACTTTATGTGATGTTTAGTTGAAAACACGAAATTTAGTTGTATAAAATTTTGGTTGTTCTTACCCACAATCCATGCAGGCTACTTTATGTGATGTTTAGTTGAAAACACGAAATTTAGTTGTATAAAATTTTGGTTGTTCTTACCCACAATCCATGCAGGCTACTTTATGTGATGTTTAGTTGAAAACACGAAATTTAGTTGTATAAAATTTTGGTTGTTCTTACCCACAATCCATGCAGGCTACTTTATGTGATGTTTAGTTGAAAACACGAAATTTAGTTGTATAAAATTTTGGTTGTTCTTACCCACAATCCATGCAGGCTACTTTATGTGATGTTTAGTTGAAAACACGAAATTTAGTTGTATAAAATTTTGGTTGTTCTTACCCACAATCCATGCAGGCTACTTTATGTGATGTTTAGTTGAAAACACGAAATTTAGTTGTATAAAATTTTGGTTGTTCTTACCCACAATCCATGCAGGCTACTTTATGTGATGTTTAGTTGAAAACACGAAATTTAGTTGTATAAAATTTTGGTTGTTCTTACCCACAATCCATGCAGGCTACTTTATGTGATGTTTAGTTGAAAACACGAAATTTAGTTGTATAAAATTTTG
>JAVDBV010033633.1:0-41709 GCA_032619315.1 Piper longum
CCGGCGACCAGCAACACCCCCGTCCATCACGAAAGTTTGGTCCGGCGCCGACCCAGCACGCAATTAAACTCCTTTTACAAGCCCAAGTTTTAAGCCCCACGTTTCTGCACTCCTTCCCTCGTCAGCTTCCACAAAATTAACACGGATCCAACTCGAACCATCCTTTCTAGCTCACCACCTTTGACCTTTTATCACAAGATCAATACTATGTGATATAATATATCATATGTCTGTGTATTATATATGTATATAAGTGCCCATTCTACAGCTTACAAGCCCACACCATCACTTCAACACCAAGCATTGGATCAAACTCACCTGTAAAAGGGATTGGGGAGCTGCCCAGATCTGAATTGGTGACATTTGAGCATCGTTGTTGATCCTGATGAAGAAGAGCACTACAACTGCTGGGTTGGGGGCTAGGAGTAATTTGATCACAAGGGTGGAGAAGGTGGAGGATGTGGCTGTGGTGGTGCCCAGGTCGGAGATGGTGGCCGGAGGGATTAGTCGTACCCGGCAACGGAGGCCGGCGACGTCGGAGCAGCCGCGGAGGCCGATCGAGCGGGAGTTGAGTGATGTAAACAAGAGTGCGGATGCCTTTATTCAGAGGTTTAGGCAGCAACTTGAAATTCAGAGGATGGAGTCTCTTGAGAACTACGAGAACATGCTTGCCAGGGGCACTTAGCTAAGCTTGCGCTCATCATGGTAGATTAATCGATCGTTTATTTATATGTGGTTGATTCCTTTGTTACAATACAACTTCTTCATCCCATCTTTTTATTTCATCTTGGATTATATGTGAAGACGTTGTACAGTTTACTTAGTTGTGATTTGTTGATTCCATGTATTGGATTGGATTAAGCGAATTCTGTTTTGTTTTTTTATGATTTGAGATGCCGGTTGGATAAACTTCAACATATGATCGATAACAGGTTGAAGTTTGCATGTATCTTTCCATTAGCAATCTCTCCAAAAGGGTCTGGGTATGCATGTTAGGGAAGTGATACGAGGCAAAAAAAAAAAAAAAAATCTATAACTTCCATTTTTGATAGAATCGATTTTCACAAAAGAACAAAATGTATTTAATAGGTGTTTTATCAATCTCATCCTTATTTAGTTTATTTTAATTTAGTCAAAATCAATTATAAATACTTTAAATATTAATGTTCCACTTAACTAAAAAATTATTAGATTCATTTTATATTAGTCGTAGATAAAATTGGTGATTCATGTATATGATAATAAAAATTTTTCACTTTGACCTAATTTTTAGATTAATAAAAAGTTCATAAAACCTGTTTCAAATCTATTTTCAGACCAATATAACAAAAATGACCACCAAAATTAAGTTGCCATGAAATTGATTAATAGTACCCGAGACTAAATTATGTCCATATCAATTTGATGATGTTATAATAAAATGTCACGTGGAGTCGCGTAAAAAGTGATTTATTTTGCAAAATTTAATCCGGTTTGGGTAAACAAATTACTCGGTCAGATCGGGTTAAGCAGTTTCCCTTTTTTTCACACTTTAACCCCTCCCTACAAACAATTTACATAAACCTCCCTTCCCTCGTCGTCCTCAACTCCGACCTCGAACTCTCGACCCCGACGCCGCCCCTCCGATCCGCTCGCCGGGAAAGTCGCCGCCGGAGTCCGATGGACGGTGACATCAGAGTCTCCGTCGACAAGCTCCCCATCAAGCGCCTCGACTCCATCGACGAGAATGGCGTCGAACGGTTTCCGCCGTACGAACCCGATCTCCATTTCCCCAATCTCGCGTTTTTTTTTTCGTTCGAATTTGGTTGATTTGGTGCAGATTTTTGGCGATGGTGATCGATTTTGATGCGTTTTTTGGTTGGGTTTGTGATCGTTTGATAGGGAGGTCGGCCCCGACGAGAAGCGGCTGGCGCTGATACGGCGGATTGATTTCGCGCCGTTGGTGGAGAAGGACGCGAAGAAGGCAAAGAAGAGCGCCAAGGAGTCGGCGGCGGCGGCGGCGCCGTGGCCGTGGCAGGGTTTGGTGGAGAACTTGCAGCTCGCGCAGCAGGAGTTGTTGGTCATCATTGATGTTATTAAGGACGTGAGTAGCTTTAGTTCGCCTTTTTTCGTAGGAAAAATTCGAGCTTTTGTGGGATTGGAATGGTTAGGTTTTGAGCTGATTTTGGAGCCGAAAATGTTATCTTTGAGTGTGATATGAATAGGAAATGCATATGAAGGGTTTCTCATGATTAAAGTTATGATCGGAGTTAAATTTGTAGTCGTAAGATACAGCGTTTTTTGCTGAAACTGATCTCTGATGTATCGTGGATCGTTAGGTGATGGCAGCGGAGATTAATTTTATGCATAATGTTGGTATGTGATGCGTTGGAGTGGATTTCGGGAGATGAGGATGGCCTATTTAGTGTAATGTGAAAAGAAAAAAGGAACAATTATTTCTATTGATTAGTAGCGTTGAGTTTTCTTCGTCTATTTCTAGATGAAGCATTTCCACAGAAGATAGAACACTTCGTTATAATTGAAATTGTAAAAATGCTCCATTTTTACTGAAATTTCTATGCGATATTTCATTAAGTGCTAGATGATGGTAGCAGTGCAGAGATTTGAGATAGTGAATAATGCTGATATGCTAATTTCTTTTCAGGTTGAAGATAATGATGCCGTAACAGTGGCTGGAATGAGTAGACCTAAACAATTGCCAAATGAAGTTCTGTCAGACTTTGCTGTATCTGCTGCGACTAAACTTCAGTGTTTCAGGGTATTTTCTTCTAGTACATTGCATGGATTCTTCATTACTTAAGCAGTGAATTATTGATGCAAATTTCTTATTTGGAGGATATTTAGTTGTTAATTGTAAAATCCTTTCCCATCTGATGTCTGAATAGTTCTTTTTATCACGTGCTCATTGCTTCAAAATAGCAAAACGGTTGGATATTTTAGTGTTCTTTCTAGCTGGCTTATTGCAAGTCTGCAATTAATCATGGAAACAAAAAAGTATAGGTGGTCTGCTAATTGAAAAATAAGTGTCAAACCCAAAAGTTTATTCGAAATTTATATGAATATTACAGCTTTTAATCTATTATGATTTCCAAAAGTAATTGTTACATCAGTCGTGGACTCTTTTAACACTTGGCACAGTTTCATTAAATCTTGGGATACCTGCAGAGTATTAGCAGATACTTCAAACAATCAAAAAAAGCTTTGGAGAATCAGATTGCTCGTGAAGCAAGATTTTATACTGCTTTAATCAGGTTAAATGCACTATGCACTCTTTCATTTTCTTTTTCCTTTTGGCAGACCTTTAGTTATCTGTAAGCCTGACTTTACAGTGCTTTCTACCATCAAACAGATTGCAGCAAAACTGGAAAGTTAAACGTCATCGAATGACTGCTATTCCAGGCAGTGAAGGGTTCACAATTGATTTGTTTGATAGTTCGGTCTCTGAGCCAGCAGTTATGCTTCTTTCATCATCGGCATCTGTTGTTCGAGTTGATCACGATTCTTCTGGCATGCTTTCCATAAATGTACCATCAAAATCATACCGTTTTCTCCAATTTGGCTTTCTTGGCGATACCTCAAGTGAGAGATTAAAAAGATCAAGTAAAAATTTTGTGATTCACTCTAAATCTGAAGAAGCTAAGAAAGAGATTATATACAATGATGATGTAGACAAGTCTGTGAAAGAGGCTCACTTACAATTGCGTGGAATTCGTCAAGCGATTTTTGATGAGCAGGTTAACATCTTTCTATCTTTATATCCATTTTCCATATGCCACTTCCTGCCTTTACTTATTCCTTCCTGGTTCATCATTATTAGGTATTTGACCTGGTGAATAGGGAGGCTTTCCATTCATCTTTTGGAGTTAATGTGAACAGCATTAGGGAAGACTACTTGCAACTTGGTGTTGGTCAAGAGGCTTCTATTTATTTATCCCTTGTCCCTTATAGACAGGAAGCGGATTCTGATGTTGAGAAGGATTTTAGCCAGAATGCTGAAAGTAGTATATTACCCTTGGACAAATTAAATGAGAGTGTAAAATATGTAGAAAAGAAAGATAAATTGTTTGAGTATCCTAATCCAATCTGTTGTGAGATTTATTTACGACAAATATTGCATGAAAATGTGTTCCTCAGAGGAAAGGAGAAATATCTTTCTTGTATCAAAAGGCAACAATCTCAACACTCTGCTGGTGATGGAAACAATGTCCTAGGTCATTTCTGTATGACCCTTGCTCATAGGCTATTCTCAAAAAAGGTCCTGATTGGACTGGAAAATTTGGTAAGATTTTTCTTTTTTTCGCCCAACCTTTGCAAGTTCAACATCACTTCTAAATAGTTGCCAAACAATTTTGTTACCATGGTTGTAGGTCTCAGGAGTGCCATATTTGCATCTATCTTCTCATCCAACTTGGCATTCTCGTACGTCATCATGGTCTCTGTCAATGAGGGTTCCGCAGACTGCTGTCCATGCCAAACACTTGATTAGAGCTTCTGATGCCACCCCTGACAAGAATGTTACTCTGAGATCACAGTTCAACACTAAAGTAGTGGTGAGAGATGAATCTATTAGTGTGAGTGGAGAAGGAGCTCCCAATGTTGTAGGCCTCTTCAGAGGAGGTGAGCAAGTGGATGTTGGCTCTATTAATTCATATGATTGCAACCTGGAAGATCTTCCTATGATGCTTCTACAGCAGGTATCTCTCCTTACCTTCTGAATTTGACTATATTTTTGTATCTGGATATTGTTTCATACAAGGGTATCAGATGGTTTCTAAACCAAGACAAAAGGGCAGTTTTTTATTCTTTGGTGTGGGTAATATATTATCAATTCAGCTATCAATATTTGATTTAAAAATCCTTGCCGCTGCAACCCAGGGTAGCTACTACAAGTTGTAGATAAGAGTAACCACCAAGATGACATTCGGGTCAGCATGTGTGTGGTACCTAAATGTTGTTCATTAGTGGTGGGTGAAGGGCAAGATTACAGCGTAAATATGTCGTTTATATCTACATGGGTAGAAATGAATCTAGACTGTGATACACCCAAAGATTTATTTGTCGAGTTGTCATATGAATGTTTGTAGAGTATCGAAGGTGGTGTAACTGTTGAACTAACGCATGACAGGTAGCAAGCCAGGTTGTGCTTTGGCTCCACGAAGAAGCTCTGGTGGTTGGAATTAATGCAACAAGAGATTTCCTTGCATTATCATTTGAGCTCGACGAGGGGGACACACTCAGTCTGGTGGCTCACGTTGACCCAAAAGACGATCAGGGCCGTATTTCTTGGTGGTTGTTGCTGGAGAATGTCTCCTCAGAGGAGAGTAGGTACAGTTCCGATCTCTCCAAAGGCCACGGAGCTGATGACAGGAAATTCTTAGGCTACCTGTCACTTGAATCTCTGTACTCCATATTGATGGATCTAGTAAGTTTGAGTGGCAGTAATGGAACCAGTTGAAATTATTTGAACCTAGCAGCTTTTATGCAAATTAATTTGGCCGCCGTACATTTTAGTTCTTATTCCCGCCCCTCCCACTGATTTTTCATTTTTACCATTTAGCTATCGGATTAATCGAGCACAAATATCATTAGCATTATGTTCCCAATTCAGTTAATATGTGGAAAATTTTTTCTAAGGTGAGAACCTGATCACACGGAGAGGTTAATAAGGTAATAAAGAGAACCTGACCAGCATAAAGGGGCCATGTATTTAGCCTATGTTTTTACATGGATATTAGATTGGAATTCATGCCATTACAGATGACAAAGTTAACCAAGTTACGATGATAGTCTTTTTTTTTTTTAAGTGTCACGCTTGTCAATCTTTTGTGGGGACTTGGGACAGGCAATATAACGAACATTATTCACCAAGCTACTGACAAGCATTAGTATTATCGCAATAGCCAAGACCATCATTAGCAATATTGCAATAACCAGCTGATGTACGGTATAACGTATTCAACATTTAGCAGTTTGATAATTGATACACGACAGCGATTGCTCAATCATTCGACGCAAATGAGCTAAAACCGTTAATGGCAACCAAAGTTGCCGACCTCAGTTTCAACTGTCAGTTGTTTCACTACTTGTAATTGCCTGTTTCAGAACTCAATCGGAGCCTCAAACCGCTCTGTGTCTTTCTCTCTTTTATAAGAGCTTGTCTCTTATACGTGCACAAAAGTGGATCTGTACAGTGTACAACAAGGAAAGAATCCTTCTGTCACGTGCACCTAAGTGGTTTCATGCATTCATTTTGATTTGTACAGTGTACGCAAGGTACGAATCCTGCTGTGTTCAACCAATTTAATAGTAACAATAGATCAGTGAATCCAACCTTGCTTCTTGTTGGGTTTCTATTGATTGCTTGCTAGGGGAGCCAACTGGGTGATAGATATGTGGGTATCTCTTGTTTTGAAGCCTTAAAAATTCAATGAAGAGAGAGTTGTTTGCGTTCTAAGACTTGGGTGTCCTCTGTTGATTGAGAAATTTGTGAACAACAGGTAGAATATTGATTTTATTTGGTGTGACATGAATTTTTCATCTTGTCTTGGGCATGTTTATTTTTTGTGTTGAAGATTGGAATTTTTGCTTGAAGGATCATGTCTGGGGTTTCTCTTGTTGGTTTTTGGCTTGTAAGGCATAGGCATGGCCGTGATTTTGCTTCATGTGTGGAAGATCTCGAGGATGATACATCCTCTTACCTGCTTGTCTCCTTTCTTGTTCAGAGGTCTAGGAGTTGGGCAAAGATAATTGGGGATGTTCTTTGGATTGCTTCTGCTGCTTTCGTCGTGTACATCGGGGATAGAAGCTCCAATTTTTTCTATCTGCTATGGGGTGACAACCGTATCAGGAGGTTCATTTTCTTGCCTTTCTTTGAATACTTACACAGTGAACTTCTGTGATTTTAGTACGCTGGATTAATTTCGCTGCCAGTGTTGCAAATAATTTATCATCTATTTGATGCAATTGACTGTTTTTTTTTTTATTTTAATACCTTGCTTGCAGAATACCTCTCTATTTGGGGGCATTGTGTGCCATTTTGATTGTGGGTATCGTTTCATACACGGCATTTTGGACCTGGTGTATGAGAAAAGTAAACACCAAATGGGAAGCCTTGCCATCATCTTTGGCCCCAGCAGTTGCCGTGCTAGGACTAATATCCTTTGGCTTGTAAGCATACAAGCATTTTTCCTCTCCAAAATTTAGCCTTTTTTGACAATTTTGTCTTCCCAGGGATAATTTTTCTCTTGTAATAATCCCACTTCTTTTATTGTTGAAACCAACCTGAAATTTTTGTTTGCTACACTGTTTTGACTTACCAGGCTAGCTGTTGCATTGTGGCCAGTTTGGAATTTCTTGACACTGCCTCTTTTGGTATGTCAGATGAGTTCAATAACGAATATTTTGTTCTTGTTTTTTTCATGTTTTCTCCATCTCTAGTTAGACATGCCAATGAACATCTTTTTTTCTACATGCCCAGTTCACACTCTTCATGGCTTCCATGGTGGTTGCTCCTCATCTCACTTTCTGGTTCTTCACTGCTGAAGACGGTTGCTCCTCTGCATTAAGAGCAGACTAAGTTCCCCTATTTTTGAAAGCCTGTTTCACATCTGTTGGAAGTATTAACTTGGCCAGAGTAGTTGAAGTTGATGCCTGCAAGAATGTTTGCAGAATCCAAATCCTGCTTACCTGTGTACTGGGCGTTAAGTCAAATGAAGAAGAAAATTGTTCCATGTTCAAGAGGATGCATGATACTGTACAATATCTGTATGTTGGAAAATTTTCCCTCTTGACTTTGTTTTATTATTTCTGCTGTGCTTTTCTTTTCATAAATGTAAAGAAAAGCAGGGATGCAGCATGGCAAGTGGAAAATTGGAAGATGGGTATGGCTAGACTGCAAGTGCAGTTCCTTTCCACCGAAAAAGTTTCATTATCAATGTTGTTTTACACAGCTAAGGCAGACATATAAATCTTATTTCTGGTGGGAATTGACCGGAGCTTACCTGAAAATCAACACGTTTATCACAACATCCCTTCATTCATTTGTTTTCACCAACATTTTGGATTCAGACCAGCAGACCAAACATCCCTAAAAGGGCTGTTTGGCTTCCTTCCTTCTTATCAAATGCATGTTTGAATCCTTTGATGTATTTCCCATACATCATTAGATTCAAACTCATGTTTGCTTTAAGCCAAGGAAGTCTTTCCTTGCATTAGAAGAGTATTGAAAGGGCTTATCCTTCTCTCTTTGTTTGAAGCGCCGCGCCCTTTACTTTTTGCTTCCTTACTTGCTTGATGCCTTAGACTCATGAAGGAAGGAGCTAAGAAACTCAAAAACACTAAAACTCAGGAATTCAGTAGCTCAGTAGCTCAAGAAGTAGGCATTTCTTATTCTTCTTCGAAGCGGGACGGTGACTCAGAAGCTGCAAACTTATGAACTCCAGAGTTACACAACTCAAGAGAGCTATAGCTCCTAAACCAAGGAACTCATAAACTCATGAGTTAGAGCTTAGTGGAAGAGCCTCATCTTTCTCGCTTAGCTCGAAGTGGCTCCTCAAGTCAGGAACTCAGAACTTGTGGTAGAGCTTTATACTAGTTTGCTAATTGGGACTTCGACTCTACTTTTACTTAGTGTTAATAACTACACTTAACTTTTTTAATTTTGGAATAATTTGCCTTGTAAAAACGCAAGTAACATTTAGGAGATGTTATTTAATGCTCCTTTTTGTGTCTTCTCATGAGTGGAAAAGAAATAATTGTCCAGATTAGTTCATTTTAAACTACCATCTCTTTTTTTTTGGTGTATGTTATTAACTAATGTTATCAAACTTTGATGAATAAGTGAACCATTCTTATAATTTTATTGTATTTTAATTGAGCTATTTTTTCCAGCTAAATGAGCTATTTTGGTTACTTTAAATGCTTTATCATTTCATAGAAGTGGATGATTCATCTCAATTGAATATATTTTTCGCAAATTCTCACATTATAAGAGTGATTGAAATCTCCTCTTGCCATTTCCTTTGGTTCTGTTCATCGTCACCAATCAAGTCCAGCCCTCTGTAGATGATATTTTGCGAAAGTTTTAGAAAATATCATTGAAAATTACTAAATTATTGAAAAAAAAACATAAAATTATTATAAAAAGGGGTAATTTTCTAAAACCTGATTGGTGAATAGCTAAGCCACCAACTCTCCGCCACCTTATGGAGATTCAAGGGCGTCTTTGGAGGCGAGACTAAGAGGCGTGGCTAAAATTTGTCACAAATGATCATTCTTGATACAAACCTTCTTCTCTCCCCTTAAAATTTAAATTGCGTATAAAGATTTATGTCTTGACTAATTGAAGGAATAATCGGTGGTTATCCAGTAGTAGGTACCAGATATTGTATTCATAAATTTGGATGTTGACAAAACAATTTGCCCATCTCCGACGCCAAGAATATTGAGAATGAAAGATCAAATTGTTGAGCTTATGTGCATTGACTGCAGCAAAGATTGATAGAAATGAGAGCTGGAACAAATAGATAAAACCGTGTTGTATGACCAATTCCAGCTTTTTGATGACAGCCCAATAAAAAGGACCATACAACCGCTTCAATATGTCATTACTATTTATTATGTTCCATAATTTGAGAGATGTCAAGATGGGTAACCATAAAATATATCAATTAGCCACTAATTATCAAAACGAAGTCAAATATTCGTGCAAATAAATCCAATCAGCCTTCTTCTTCTTCTTCTTTCTTTTTTTCTTTTTTTGGTCTTCTCCTAATAAAATATGAAAGGACAAGATCATCTTACTCATCAACTTGCAACAACAATGCAGTAAAAGAGAAAACTAATGCAAGGAAACAGAGAAAAATAATGGAAAGTCGGTGATAATCTTGTTTGTAAGGTGATGGATTTTTGTGGGTAAGTGTGGAATGGGTCCTCAAGGCAGAGAGGAAGCCAACACTTTTAAATCAACTGCTATATATCAGAGAGAATTGTTTATGATATTTAGAGTTGATTGAAGACTAATCTCCCCGTTCTTCTAATTACGTTGTGTACAGCACTCCAAGTTCTCTCGCAATTAATTTACTTTAAAGCCTTACAACCAATCAGCAATTAGACGTGCATACTTTTTTATTACTGAAATTTCTAAGCTATGCTAATGATATTCGATGAATGCCAATTTGCTGATATTTGGTCGGGTCTTATGGTCATATTTGCTAAAAAACCTGACCGGAGATTATGAATCATTTAATTATACCAACTTAATTAAATCAGTATTCATCCTAGAAATAATATGGAATGACCACACATTAATATTCATATATCATAACATGAAGGGAGGTGTGTGAATTAATGAAAACTAGGGACAACACAATGCAAATTCAATCACATTACAGGGAGGGGGGAAGAATACAAAATAACAGATTGAAGAAAGAAGCTAAAGAGTCTACCATGGCCGTCTTTGCGAAGTCCCTGCCCGCTTTCTCACTAGAACAAGCCAACAATGACAGCCTTCACATTCAAGCATTCAACTCCCTCTCTCTCTCTCTGCTTTTAATGGTTTAGGTAGCCCCTCCCCACCTCTGCATTAACCTCTCCTTTAAAGCCTAAGCTTCAAGTTCAATCTTTTTGCACTTGCAGATGTAGCTCTCATGATCCACCGCCACCTCCAATTCCAATAAGAGGAAGAATCACAGATACCCACTTTTTGCTTTTTCATCTGATAGCAGAGATTCTTGACGGTAGAAGCACTGGTTGTGCTCTATGCGAAAATTTCTGGATTGGATTAGCTGTGTTGGAAGTTCTTGAATGACGCTTTAGATGGAGAGAGGAGCTCACCCTCCCTTGGTATGGTGTGAATTGCACTTGATCGATGCTTTGCTTATGAATATATTTCTCACTTCTCTTCCAAATCATGTTGGCAGGTTGAAACAACATGTTTGTGCAGAGTGGCAATCGCAAGGCCATGCACACAACCACGCATAAAAGCATCCATACACCCAACAAAGGCACCCAAGTACTCGACTAATGGTGATAGAATTACAAGGAGCCAATCCCCACTCCTCCCTGGTCTTCCCGACGATCTTGCCATTGCTTGCCTGATCAGAGTACCCAGAATTGACCACAGGAAGCTCAGACTAGTGTGCAAGCGCTGGCACAGACTCCTTTCCGGGAACTTCTACTACAATCTCCGCAAGAACATCAACATATCAGAACAGTGGGTGTATGTCATGAAGAGGGATAGAGATGGCAAGATCTCATGGCATGCCTTTGATCCTGTGCACCATGTATGGGCGCCGTTGCCACCATTGCCAAGGGAGTACTCTTTGGCAGTTGGGTTTGGAGCGGCAGTTCTGAGTGGTTGCCATCTCTACTTGTTTGGAGGGAAGGATCCACTCAAAGGCTCAATGAGGAGAGTCATATACTATAGTGCCCGGACTAATAAGTGGCATAGGGCGCCGGACATGCTTCGCCGACGGCATTTCTTCGGCGCCTGTGTCATCAACAATTGCCTCTACGTCGCCGGCGGTGAGAGTGAAGGAGTAATTCGGTCGTTGAGGTCGGTTGAGGTGTTTGATCCCAACAAAAACAGGTGGTCTTTTGTTGCGGACATGAGCACTGCCATGGTGCCATTCATCGGAGTTGTGTACAGTGGTAAGTGGTTCTTGAAAGGATTGGGATCACACAGGCAAGTGTTGAGTGAGGTTTATAGCCCAGATAGTGATAGGTGGTGCCCTGTCTTCGATGGTATGGTTTCTGGGTGGCGCAACCCAAGCTTGTGCATGAATGGTAAGCTTTATGCATTGGATTGTAAAGATGGGTGTAAGATAAGGGCGTATGACGAGGCATCTGGTTCATGGGCTAGCTCAATTGATAGCAAGCAGCATTTGGGAAACTCCAGAGCTCTTGAAGCAGCTGCCATGGTTGAGCTTAATGGGCAGTTGTGCATAGTTCGCAATAACATGAGTATATCCATGGTGGATGTGGCAAAGGCTGGGGTTGGAAGGAGTACTACCGACCATCTGTGGGAAACTATAGCCGGTAGGGGACACCTCAAGACTGTTGTGGCCAATCTCTGGTCCAGCCTTGCTGGTGTCAAGAGTCACATTGTTCACTGTCAAGTTCTCCAGGCATGAAATAAGATCACATTAAATGATTTGAGACCATTCAAGCACCTCGTTGTGGAGAATCAATGTAAAATGTTTAATTTGATGTAAATGTTTTAGTGATTCCTTTTCAAAGTTTCAATTGTGTTTCATAGATCATGGTTCACAAGTTTTACTTCCTTAAGGTCCTGGATTAGGCTTCCTTGGACTTATATCTTTCGAACAAACCAAACACACTCCCAGGGTTGGTTGCAAAATTGAGAGAAGATGGAACCTGTCAAGACGTTCCCTTTGAAAAAACGTCAAGAAATTATCATTCCTGTAACCAAATATCGGGGAATCTTGTCCTTGATGCAATTCATGAACAACACGCGTATCTGTATTTCATACACTCGAGAGTTAAGTAGCTCTAATCAAGCAAAAGTTGGGGCCAGCATGTTAAAATACTAAGAACAAGTTGGTAATCTGCTGAAGCTGAACTTACGCATTCACCTAAAACTGATACGAATGCATAAAAAATTATTGAATTGATAACTACACAACAATGTGCCGGTAACAGTAACTGTAAAATGATAAAACTTTCCTTTCTGCGTGTAAATTATTAACGCCAAAAGTATAATGAGAACCATAAAAAAAGAATCTGAAGTATCAGATACGTCCAACTTATGTCAAACTGTTGAGCTCTAATGCCTAAGTTTAGTTCATAAAAGACTTGTATATGCCAAGTTGTTGGGAGCATCTCTTCCTTATCAACTTCTCCAAAACCATTATGACATTTTCCTGCAGCATTTCAACACTTCCGATTGACTGTAACGCGTAAAAAATGCTCATGCTTCATCTTCCCCATTTTCCACGAGAATCCGCTTGCAAGCTTCATAGCACATGAAAGAAATACCAGCAGCAGGAACTAACTTCATGCAACTTGGTCCCAGTCCTCTATAGAGCCCTTGGACACCCTCTTGCTCGAGAATACTGATAAGCGCATGAAGCATATTCTTGTAAACCTGTCTACCACTGACAGCCCCAACTTGCATATGTTTGCGGGCTACCTCAAGTGGGAAGGTGGCACTACTTGCAAAAGCACCTGCAGCTGAGCCAATAAGCAGGGTCGAAATGTTATCAATTTCTTCCTTCTTAAGTATCTTTTTGTAAGCCTTCCGCAAGGTGTCATAGGCAAAGTAGTTAGTTGCAGCATAAGGCACTACTCCAATCAGACTCGGGGTAAGTCCACGGTACAGCTCCACAAGACCTTCTTCTTTCAAGATTTTAACGAAGGCATGCAAAAAATTGTCATAGACACCTCTCTGTATTGACAAACAGAAACAGTCAGCAAAATGATGAGAACGCTCTCTTCAGGTGAAAACAAGTATACAGACAGAAAAAAAAAACATAGAAGATCAATAGGTGCATAAATTTAGATGAAATCACAATGTACTAATGTCACACACCATGTGTAATGGTAATCCTTCATGCATACAGGTATCTAATAAGTTTACATGGAACTTTAAAATAGACGCATTCTCAGCAAGTAACACAACCACTTAATTACTGACAATTACCTGTATAGTTAGTCGCGTTTTGATCAACTCAAGAGGATATGTCAACAATGTGGAACTAACTCCAGCACAAGCACCTGCTACCAGTGATGCAGGGACAGGAAGTTTAGGTGTTTCGCCAGTTTTAGGGGTCAGATGATTCCTGACTGTATCATATGCAAACAACTGTAAAAAAGCAACATATTAGAACACAATTTTCAGAAAGTGAGTCATATCAATTCAGTGAAATTACAAAGAGAAGGTAAAACACAAAGTAAAAATTAAAAGTAAATATGACCATCGAGAGCAGCATGTTATGAAGCAACTATGCAATCCAAAAAAAAAAAAAACTTTTGAAGCAGACAAATAACAGTGGCACTAAGAACAAAACTAGCATCTGATTGACACGTAGTCTATAAGTATTTTTAGTAGTCACTTTGTTCACTTACATATTTGGAGGAAAGGAAGAGAAAACAAAAAGTCCATGGAAGCAAAAAAAATAATTTCTCCACCAGTTCCTAATACACGCAAGTAAAATAAAGCACCTGCAAAAAAATTGTCTGCTATTGCACAAGTATTTCACCCTACTCAGCCTCTGACTGGGACAAACGATAGAACAAGAAAACCCAAAACTGCAATCACAAAAGAAGAAAACAGATTCTCCCTTCCAAAATTGTACCCAATAACAATAAAACTGAATCCTTTCATAAGGATAAATTTGTGTAAACCAGCTTCCTAACTTGGCTAGAAACTAAAAGAGAAGAAGCTCTGCATAACTCGCAGGCACAATTTTCATTTCAAAAGATACAGATGAAAAACATTGGTAATCCTGTTCATTAATTGGGTTGTAACACAAGCAGGACCTCTCAAATTAAAGAAAACCAAGTCAAAAGTAGAAAGAAACAAAATGGGATTGCTTCATGCAGCCTACCAAAAAACAATAAGCAGAAGGTGCATCGAGAACAACTTAATGCCACAGGAGTGTCTAGTTGAAGAAATAGAAACCAAGGAGAGTCAGGCAGCAAGATATTGATGGACACCCCCATATTAGTAATGCCAAAAACAGCTCGTCAAAAAGGAGAAAACTAATGCCACAAATTGCTCTTGGTGCGAATAGATTAGATGAGCACTTATCCAAGCTTAGCAGAATCTTAAAAATTGTCTTATCGATACAAATCAAGTTTATAATAATCCAACAAAAATTCACACCATGCATCCTAACCACATTCATCAAAGACCACAATCACAAGCAAAATAGCCAGAGCTTGCCAAAAGAAACAAACAACGCCACACAACCTCCACTGACTACACAAATACTAAAACCACACAACACTTCATGATTCACGAAAAACAAAAAAAACTCCATGCAACAACTAATTCCATATATCGAAGTTTGAAAATAACAACAGATACATCAAATTAGCTCAGCCACGGCAACTAGAAACTCAGTTAAATTCATTCACCAACAACAACATCAAATGCATAACTCAATCATCACAAAAACATTCATAATTCAGAACCTGCCGACCAATCCATCACCACCAACAACAACAATAACAAATGCACAACTCAAAATTACCAGAAAACATTCAGGGAAAAAAAAAACAACCTACATCCTACCAAAGCAACCAATCCATCACCTCACCTCCACAGCCTTGCTAGGAGCAACACGAATGACATTCACAAAGTTGCCCCGGAACAGCCCAGTCCAACCTTCGTTCACCATGATATTCCGGAACACCTCCGCTGTGGAGTGCCCGCTGCTCCCCACCATGAGGTGCGTCCGTATTGTCTCGAGCGGCGCCACCGCCGTCCTCGAAAACGCACCGGCGATCGCCCCGCTCAACAGCCGCCTCAAAGACTGGTTCTTTATCTTTATCCTAACCCGGAACCCTTTCCTCCTCCTCCTCCCCGCCTCCCCCTCCTCCTCTTCCTCCTCCTCCTCCTCCTCCGCCGCCGCTCGCCCGACATCCGCCGACACCCCCACCACCCTCGCGCCCACCTCCGCCGGCGGAGGCGCGTACTTCGCCGGGGCCGGGGCTTCGTGGGAGGAGGAGGCCGGGGAGATGCCGCCGAAGCCGACGCTGCCCACCTGCCCAACGCTGGCGAAGACGCCGCCGAAGCTCCATTGGAAGGCGGCCTCCGGCGGAATGAACAGACCTCCTCTGGTGTTTCCGCCTCCGCTGGCGGCATCAATGGCGACCGACCTCACCCTGCCCATCCCCGCACCGCGTGGCATGAAAGACGGGTCGTCCGGCGCCGTTTCAGACGGCGAGAAGCATGGACCGATCGTGAGGACGGTGGGAGGGGCGTCGGGAGGAGGAAAAGGACGATCTTTGGTGGTGGGGGTGGCGAAAAATGCGGTCTTGGTGGGTGGGAGGGGGAGGGGGAGGGGGAGGGAGCGGGAGAGGGGGTCGGCGGCGTTGGGAAGGAGAAGAAGGCGAATCTATGTTGGGACCCCTGGGAAACACTGTGGTTTGTGTTTGGACTAATCTGCCCTTCCTCTTGTTTGTTCATAAAAAAACATGCTTTTGGAATATTCTCTCTTGCCCAATGTCATGATTTTGGATTATTTTTGTAAATTGATTTGGTTGGTTAAGAAAAATTAATAATTTGGAGAGAGAGAGAGAAAAAAGTGATTTGGAGTATTATTGTAGATTGGAGATATTTTTGTCCATGCTTTCACCCTAAGATAATTTTAGGTTTGATAATTAAGTGAATCATTTTTTAATTTTTTTTGGAGAGTGTTATTTTTTTTATCTTTATGAATAAATAGTTATAATATTCGAATGCGAAAACAATTCACTTATGTAATATTGAGTTATTATTTTTGTGGTGGCTGATGAGAAAAAATTATTATATATATATATATATATATGGTGGTTTAGGTTGAAGGATTTTTTGAATATTTAAATTTAAGAAGAAAAAATATCTGGAATATTCCTTTTTCAAATGTACAGATTTTGATCGTTTTGTTGTATTATATGAGAGATTTTTTGGTAATGATCAGTTACTTGCGGTCAAAGTGATAATTTGAGAACTCAGTAAATAAATATTTTTTCTCAAATAATTATAAAGATATACGAACATGATGTAAGTGTAGTAAAAAAACTTTCATATGATAACCTAACCGGATTAAGCTTGATTAATTTGATATTTGAGTTAATAAAGTTAGGCTTGGGGTTTAAGCCAAGCTAAAATGAAATAGTGTATATGTAAAAACTAAGATTTTAACTAATTCCATTGATAATGTATATGCTTAATATGTTTTACGAAAATAAAATAGTGATATAGTGTTATGGAAAGTTTGGGTCTTTTAGCTAATTTTATAGATTGACTCGAACAACTTAACTCAAATTCAAAGGTAAAAAACAAAATTTAAACGTCTCAAAATTACTCTCTGTTTTACATTTTAATTATGTGCAGAGAAGTCGTACTCCAAGGAAAGAAATTGTCATTAAAATAAATAATAAGAAGGGGTGGCATGAAAGATGGAAAGAATTTACGTTAATAACATACTGTTTTTTTTATACAAAATAATACATTGCTTGGTGTTTATTTTATCATTCTATTCTTTAAATGTATTAGATTAAGATGTAACGACATATTTTATCATTTGGTGAGACTAGACCAAATACACGAAAACTGAATCCAATTAAATGAAGCAGGAGAATGAAAATAAAGTATAATGTGTTGTTCCACATTCATGCATGGGCTGCATGCATGCATGAAATCAATTTAATTTGGCATTCATGCGTGGGCTGCATGCATGAAAAACATTTTCAACCTAAACGTAACACGAGATTTTATATGTAACGTGAATAACACCTTCTTGTACCACAAGAGCGGGACGTTTTTGATTTGAAGAGGAGCTCATTGAAAGGAGGAGTTATGCTTAATTTAAGTTAGGAAAAAAAGCTGTTTTAATTAATCCTAACACGCCTAAAATATATGTGCTCCACCTGCATGGAATTATATATCCTTGGATTCCAACAGAGATGCAGATAAGTCTGATCCAGCTTAAGCGACGACTAAAACGGAGTCATTTAAGATGACATTAGCAGTTTGCAAAATTTTGATTGGAGGGGCCGTTAATTAGTGCCACATTATATATGCTAGTGATTCCATTAAATACATAAACTTTGCTTGTACAAGTGTAGAATTATGTATTATTGTAGAAGATCATGTGATTACATGTATATATATATATAGTAGTTTATAACAATTAGTTTCATACATAATGCTTAATTAAGTTTAAATGTATTATAATCTAGCTAGAAGAGCTCCTAACATCTACACACTTTTTCAAGCTGAATGAAATCAAATTTAGCCGTAGTGGATTAATAGTTGGAACCTTGGATCATATATATATGTCTTTTCGATCAACTGAAAAATGTTTGCCATGGTTGTGGCCTTGGGACCATGTAAGGACTTAGCATAACCACAAATCTAGTTATGTTGAAGTGGGCCCAAAAATGAGAGCCACATAGAATGGATTAGATATGAACTTTCTGTATATTAATCTTGGCTAGCAAATTTTTAAGGCCCAAATTGGGCCATTCTTATTAGAAAGACAAATTTACTATTTTTGTAGGTCTAATTAGGTATGTTTTATAATAAGTTTGTTATAACACTTGCTATAGTTAATCTCTTGCCTAATATGACATATTTTTAGATTTTTAAAAATATATAAGTGTAAAGATATTTTTAAATTAATTTTTATCACACTTATTTTGATAATTAAGTTGAAATGTTAAAAATCTATAACTATTCTCCATTATTTTTTCACATTTATTTATATAAATTTAAAATAAATATAATTCCTCTAAATAAAATTATAATTCATACAAATTATAACTCCTGTATATAATGTAACAACACTTTTTATTATTATTAAATTGGATCCATATGATATTTACCCCCTTATATTAAAGTGTCGAAGTTTTTTTCGTTTTTAATATGTTTTAGTCTTTTTTGTATTGTGGTTGATTATAGCCACATAATAATTTTATAGACTCCTTAATACTTATTTAATTTTAAATCATAATAATTATTATTTATTATCAGAAAAGTATTAGACTATAATTCTACCTAAATTAAATATTATGAAAATATTAATATAGTTTAATATATTTATAATTATCCTATCAAAATACAATCTATTAGTTAACAGTACACTTAATTTATATTTTTACCCTTTTATTTTTTATTTATACATTGTTATTTATTATTAAAAATTTTAAAGCATAATTCTAATTCTAATCAACTTAAAAATCTTTAAAAATAAATTTTAATTGGTTATTACAATTTTTAACTTATTGAAATTATTTTTTTGATATATGTGCATTACTATATTTTTTGTTAAATATAAATAAATATTCATTATTTTCATTTAAAAATATTATCATAACAATTTGTTTGCACAGATATATCCAGTTAAGTGGATATTTTCTAAAATTTTCTAAAATATGTATATGGATATTTTCTAAGATGTTGGTACTTATCCGCTGATGACATAATGCCTCAAAGAAGAAGTCTCGCTCGTTCCAAAACTGTCGGAGGAAGAATGGCCAAAAGAAGATGTAGACATTATTTCAAAACTGTCAGAGGAAATCTCTCATCCAAAAGTTATCCTAATTCTATAAAAAGCCCAGTGATGTTGTTGAAGGGGGGGGGTTCATATGTTGAAGAAAAAAGTTTTTTACAGAGAAGATAGAAGAGAAGAAAGGGAAGGGGAGGAGCCCCTCGCTGGAGTTCCATCTCTGGCGACCTCTAATTCATCAAAGAAGCCCTGCCTTGGAGAGGAGATCTTGCTGTCAAGAAGGAAAATCCATCATGACTGATATTTGCGGAGGAACGGTGCAACAAAATCTTGCCACCAGAAAGAAGCCGACGCCATCTACTTGTTGCCCTCGTCACCAAGTTGTGAAGGCTTCCACCCCTGCATCTTGCTAATTCACTGGGTTGAAGGAGAAGCTAGGAGTTGCTGCCATCCGGACCTGCCCACAAGAGCCGCCCCTCACCAGAGTTGTCGTTGCCAAAGTCGTCGCCGAAGGCTAGGAGTTTTTCTTTTTCTTCCTTTATTGCAGGTAAAAAAAAGGGGATGGCTTTGAGATTCGCTGCTTCCTACCCGCGTTGCTGCCTTGCTGGACCCGATTCTTGCTGCCACTGAAAGGGTGAAGGAGGAGGAGGAGAACTTGATCGACACGCCCCTGCGTCGTCGGAGCCGGAGAAGACAGCTGAACAGAAAAGGCAGAAAATAGGGCAGCAAACAACGGACTTTCGTGGTGGTTTTCCGATCAACGCCGGTCGTTCCTGGCCCCTAAGTGGTACCCAAAGCGAAGCCAGAAAGGAGATATACAAACCCAAGGCAAGTATCACAGGAATTCGCATCTCTATCCGCCGTAGAAAATTCAAGAGGTCAAGAGGTTACTGGTCGGATAAAGGAGAGAACAGGAACAGAGCAGCGAATGGCCGACTTCAAGGATTTTTCCTGACCAACGCCGGTCGTTCCCAGCCCTGAGGTAGTGTCCAAGTTGAACTCCTGAAATTTAACTTCGAACCCAAACCGAGGATCGCCGGAGTTCATCACCATATCCGCTGAAAAAAAATCACGAATTGAGGAAGATGCTGGTCGGAGAAGAGGAAGAAAACAGAGCAACAAAAGGCCGACATTGTCGATATCTTTCCCACCGACGCCGGTCATTCCCGGTGTCACCGTGGTCTCGAAAGTTAGGTCTATGGATCAATATACACACCTAAGTCGACTACCACAGGATTTTGTCATCATTGTTGCCGAAGAAAAATCTGGCAAGAGACCCATCGGATAATAGTGAAAATAGAACAGAGGAAAACATCACCAAAAGGCGGATCTTTGCGAGAGTTTTCCGACCATATCCAGTCGTTCCAGGCCCCAAAGTAATTCCCAAATCGAAGAGGGTAAAGTTATATTTGGATCTGGGTGAATTTCCATTTGAGCTCATAGCAATTGTCGCCCGAAAAAATACGGCAAGAGACCCATCGGATAAGGGTAAAAACATAACAGAGGAAACCAGTAGTGAAGGCTGACCTTCACGGCCTTTTTCCAACTAACACCAGTCGTTCGCGGTCCTCAAGAAGTGACGGACGTGATTTTGGGACAATGATTTACAAGTCAGAGTCTATTCCCACCGGATTCAGTTGCCGCCGTCACTGGAAAAGTCTTGCCAAGTTTCCTGTTTCATGCCTAAGCGGGTCTGTAGTGCCCAATTATTTGACCGAGTCCGCTTGTCCGCCAGATCCGTGACCATATCCACTTGCAAACCCGCGAACAGGTCCGGACCAAGACCATGCCCGAGACCCATCTGCTACCCGGATTGGAGTTGGTGCACCGTACACCATCCGCAAACAGGCGCACGCAGAGGGAAAAGGGAGCCTGCACATGCCACCCGGCCCGGTCCAGTATTTATTTGGTTTGAACCAACCCGAAGCGGTCCGATTCAGTCTATTAAGGATTCAGAAATAATTTGAAGGCCTTTTTACACCTTGGATTGAGACGAAATTTGCTACCCCACCATTTTTAGACTCTCTTGACTCTGTGGTGGGGTTGTTTTGATGATTTGAAGACTAGAAATGGACAAACCATGACATTGGAGTCAAGATTTCATGCAAATTAATTTAAAGGTGGTAAAAATTTACCATTTTGTGTAACTTGTAAAATCAAAAGAGAAATAGTGGATTGTAAATATTAATCTCACCGTAGACTGACTTAGGGATTTGAGTTGAACCCTAAGGAACCACGTAAAAAAAATCCCTGTATGTCATTTTGGTATTTGTAATATCATTTGCATTATTTTGCATTATCGTAGTGTCGCGATAAGGGTGTCTCGGTCCCACCGAACCCTTCAAATCTGAACAAAATCACAAGAACCTCGGTCCGCCGGGGGTGGACGATCCCACGCCTGAACACAATTTTAAAATTAATTTTATATATTCTTAATATATATTATTAATTAGTTTTAAATATAAAAACACAGGTTAAAGATCACACAACTCTATCATAAAGACAAAAGCATTAAAAAGAAAAGACAAACATATAGACCGGTTGTTTGCCGGCCATATATACACTATTTGGATAAGGCCAACGACCAATCCACGTCAGATCCGCCTAAGCATCCGACGACCCGATCTCTCCTCCTTCCTCTCCGGCGACCACCTCCGGCGGCACTGCCACTCCGGCGCCAACTCTCCGACAGCCTGTTTCGTTCCGTTCATTGTCCCTCCCCCGTCGCAGACCAAACCTTTCTCTCGGCCAGGTACCGGCCGCTTACCTTCGGCGACTGTCCCAGGCGGCTGACACCGTTTCTTCCCTCGACCGACCACCTAGCAGTCGCAAAGGTTTTATCTTTATTGAATTAGATTTTTTTGGGCGTGTCTGTTTTTGGTTTTGAGAAATTTTATGGTGATTAAGTTGATATGTGATGCATGAAAGTTGAAACTTTTGATGGTTGGTAATGATGATTCTGCTTTGTACCTTAGCTTGAGTAATGGAGGTAGGTAACTGTTTACTATATAGCATGCTTATATATTATTTTTGAAATATTCTTTGTTGATTTGCAATCAGAGATCTGGAGCATTTTGTTGCTTTTCAGAATTTTTGTCTGTAAGAGACTGTCTATGGATGTGTAGTTCTATATGAATTGTGTTTTTTTTTTAAAAGAAAAAAGTTGGTTAATTCTATACGAGTTTTATCAAGCAGCTTCATGGAGTTCTGAGACTAACATTAACAATGAGTGAAATTGAATCCACAAGTTTAGAGGATGATGATCATCTGAAAATTATGTGGTTTTGCTTTATTCGTAATCTATAGTTTGGATGGTAAATTTTGTTGTTTTAACTGAACTTCTGTGCAGGTATTGCATAAGCAGGCATTTGATAACTGATATGTCTGCTTTTCGAGCTTTCTTGAACAGTCCCGTTGGTCCTAAAACAACTCATTTTTGGGGGCCTATTTCCAACTGGGGGTTTATCATTTCTGTACGTAAAATTCTTTTACTGTATATATTAAGAGAATAAAATGATTTTTTTGTTTACTTCATCATTCTCCTTTGATTTTTAGCTTTTTGACTGAAAGATTTTTATTTGCACCTTTTGATGAGAAAGATTTGTGCAGGTGTCGTTCTATCCTAATGTAGTTTTCTGGTTTTCTCATTCATATCACCTATGAATGTTACTCAAACCTAAGTTTAACTTTTGAAGACTAAATTCATTAACATTTCCACCAAAAAACGTGTGGAACTCAAATTCTTATGCAATATGTATCTCATCATTATCATCTTCATCAAATAATAGTGATCGGGGGCTTATGCAATCCCTAAAAGTATTGATAACTTTAACTGTTCTGCAAGTTGCTGAACTATTACACACCTTAAGTATCAAACTATCATATAGATACATGAAAAATATTTTATAATGTTCATCCTCTCGAATTTGAAAACTCTGCATGTTAGTTATTTTAGTATTCTTGCCGGTAAATTATATTTATTGTTTGAAAAGTTTGTGCCTTTTGCTTTCCATGCTTTCATCTTCTGATTTTCTTTAACAAAATCTTCGCTAGATTGTGATTTGTAAAAGGAGCTTTTCTCCAAAGTTTTTGAGGTTCCATGTCAAAATAAATGTTAGGTGCTTTAAATTCTCCTTCTACTCATATAAAGTCTTTGGTTTCAGGGCTTAGTTGATACACAAAAGCCACCAGAAATGATATCTGGCAATATGACTTCAGGTTAAATTCCATTATTTTTCCTGACCGTGCATTACATTTTCGCCTTATGGTTGGTTTGTAAGCAAGATGTGCTCACAATTACAATTTTTCTTGCAGTCTTGTGTATTTATTCTGGATTGTTCATGAGGTTTGCATGGATGGTGCAGCCGCGCAACTATTTGCTTCTTGCTTCTCATGCAACCAATGAAACAGTGCAACTCTATCAGCTCTCTCGCTGGGCAAGAGCTCAGGGGTAAGAATGTAGCATTTGCAGTAGTGAAACCTTTTGTTGAACTGTCTTTGCTGTCCTAATGTTGATGGTAACTCTAAGGTGCATTTATTCTTCATGTATCGTAATTCGCCTCATTTTTATTTCCCATCTTTACACATCAGAATTTCAGAGACTATGTTCATAAAACTATATCCCCATTGTGAATTTTATTTGTCTTTATCAACAGGTACCTGCCCAACAATGAGAAATCAGAAAAGGAAAAGGTATAGTTTTATGAAGTAGTTTCGTCTTTTTGATGTTGTCCTTGAATGATTCAAGAAGCACTCAGTGCTGCTACATGAAAGTGCGTTATGAGTTTGAAAAGGTTTTTGAATCTTCTGTACTATTGCAAGGAACTTGCACATTGTATTCTATCAATTATGCGGATGCATCATGTTGGTATTTCACGACAAGATTGAATCGGGTAAACAACTGTCAAGAGAATTAGGTTCGTTCCTCCAAATCCTACTTAGTGATGCCAAATGCTGTCTATCATGACCTTTATTATAATGCAAAAAAATGAATTAGTTCATGATAGGCCTTTCTACTTAGGCTAACTGTTCATTTCTGAGGATCAGCGGATTCGTATGTTGGTAAAAAATGTTTGTTAGCCCACTTTTTACCAAATTGCACAAGTAAATTGCCAGATTTTGTGCTCAATTTTGTTGAATGTGATCTCCTGTCTTGCCTAATGTAGGCCAACCGGACTAGTAATATATATTAGCAGTTGGAATATTGTTGGCACTCTTTCACATAAAAGAAGGCTTGATGAACTCGTTGGTCTATGTAATGACCCGCCCTAACCGGTCGGAGGTTACTCAAACATTCAAGAACATGAATCGTAATTTGACAAATAATTTTAGAAATTTATTAATCATAAAAATAAATCATGTTATGATAGCATGTTATAATACATAAAATAAATTAACTATGTGAGTCCAAAGTCCTACAGTCTGATCGTTTTTTGTAGCAATATTTATAACGCAATAGAATAAAAAAAAATCTAATTTATTATCAATTCACCAAAATTAGGTTGGTAAAAGAACCACCAACTACAATCTTAATTTTTTGTCTGAAGCTGTTCACTTACGGTCATAGAACCGCGTTAATGATAAAATTACTAAGCCACATAATTAAATGAAATAAGTCATTATAATCACCAAACAAGAAAATAAAATAAAGTCTAATTTATTATCAATTTACCAAACTTAGGTTGGTAAAAAAACTACCAACCACACTCTTAATCCGTTGTTCGAAGTTGCTCACATGAAGTCATAAAATTACGTTAGTGATAAAATCATTAAGCCACCTAATTAAATGAAACAAGTCAATATAATTCTTATCATTATTTCATAAGACTTTTAGTAGTTATGATCCTATGTCAAGCTCTAATTATATCTGGAGGGGTAGCCAGCCCATCCGGCTACCATCCTATGCATGCACACACACGTTACGTGGCCCACGGCCTGTAGTTACCGATAATTGTCATTGACTCACTATTTCGATATCATAAGTGCATAATGAGTCGTTTTCTCCACTGTGTCGTGTCACCCTTTTCACCCTACGGGCATGTATTTTATTTTTCTAGTAAATCTTAAAAATGTGGCCCCATATCGGACTAAGTCAATTCTTTAACCTCGGTTGTACTCGGTGCATGCTAATCGAATCTAGGCTTAGGCTGACCATAGCTACCAAAAGGGAAAATACAACATTTTAAATAATTATATGGACCTGGATAGTTCGCAAGTGAGCATGTAACACCGATCGACGATCCTAATCTGAACGAAAAAAATATACATAAGTATAATTTTATTCAAGTAGAAATATATGCAACTAAATGACTTAAATATATCATTATTAAAATTTAACAACATAAAGCATACAACATTCAACAATATTAAACATTAAGTTCTCAACATTTACATCAAGTCTAGCTAGGTAATTAACTATTAATGTGATGTAATCATTTAAGTCATACTTTACATTTTTTAAATTAATTATTTAAGTCATAATTCACATTTAACCAATGATAAATAATTATTAACTTATAATCAAGTATTTAATTACTATTATTAGTATATTTTTCTTTGAGACGATAATTATTTAACCAACGATCTCGACGATTTAGCTTACAATTTTAATCTTTAATTACTATTATTAGTTTATTTTCCTTTGAGACGATAATTATTTAACCAACGATCTCGACGATTTAGCTTACAATTTTAATCTTTAATTACTATTATTAGTTTATTTTCCTTTGAGACGATAATTATTTAACCAACGATCTCGACGATTTAGCTTACAATTTTAATCTTTAATTACTATTATTAGTTTATTTTCCTTTGAGACGATAATTATTTAACCAACGATCTCGACGATTTAGCTTACAATTTTAATCTTTAATTACTATTATTAGTTTATTTTCCTTTGAGACGATAATTATTTAACCAACGATCTCGACGATTTAGCTTACAATTTTAATCTTTAATTACTATTATTAGTTTATTTTCCTTTGAGACGATAATTATTTAACCAACGATCTCGACGATTTAGCTTACAATTTTAATCTTTAATTACTATTATTAGTTTATTTTCCTTTGAGACGATAATTATTTAACCAACGATCTCGACGATTTAGCTTACAATTTTAATCTTTAATTACTATTATTAGTTTATTTTCCTTTGAGACGATAATTATTTAACCAACGATCTCGACGATTTAGCTTACAATTTTAATCTTTAATTACTATTATTATTAATAGCAATTTAGTACGTACTAGATACTTAATTCATTAAATAAAAGCTTGGGTATAACTATAATAAGTTATTTAATTTTTTATTAATTCTGAATATTTAACTCACAATTAATTAGGTCGTTCTATTGAATTATTAAAAATGATTTGTATTATTTTAATTCAATGATGATACTAATTTAAATTATTTTAAATTTTTTAACTCAATAAAAACTCGAACTTTATTTATTTTTCCTAAACTATTTAGGTTCAACACTTTTGATCCACGATTTTTACCTTACTAACTCGTTATTAAAATAATTAATTGTATCTGCCTAGTATTAAATTTACTATGTTAAATGTGAAATCTTTATTTCATTAATTATTTATAACTATTCAATTTAAATTAATAACTTATATTATAGTACATCAATTAATTATCAACGGTTTATCATTACCGTCCGTAACGACCTAAGTCATTTTTTTAAAAGTGATTAGCCAAGTTAAAGATGTGTAGTCTATTCCTACTTATAAATATAATTTTAGCCGGTAGATATAAAATGAGGTCTAAATTAAAGGATCCACATTTTACTTTTCAAATAAAAATACAAGAAGATAGATTAATTTGAAACCTCAAAATTTATCATATAATAAGTTAATTGATTGTTGTTGAGAATGGAGACGTCTAATGGAATTCTGCTATTTTTGCATTCTACTTGCTGTCACGTTAATTGCAAAGAGTGAGGTGGTGGAAGGAGAAATTGGATGCTTAATGCGATCAGCAATGTTGTTAGAATCGAAATCGGAGAATGGATCGGGTTTCCTAAAAATCTTGAATAGGAGCGAGTGATTCAAACCGGTTCAAAACCAATATTCATGTCTCATTTTCGCACGTAAATGTCAACAGTAACCTTTCTTTTCTTCGTGGCCTTTTGACTCTACCACACACCCATTAGGGTTTGTCTATGTTCCACTCCTATTAACACCACTTTTTTAATCCCGCGCCTCCGTCAATTAGCAAAGATGGTGGTCTCTTGGGTTCGTTGCGCTTTTTGTCTATGTTGTTCTCGTTCTGTTGTTTTTAAGATCACTTGTGGTGTAACGTTACTGCCGGTGTCATGTGATGAGAAAAAATACTGCGACAGTATGAACGATTATGAGTCGTGATTTCCGGTATTTAAGTCTCTGATGGCATTCTAGTTCTGTTAATGTTGTTTATTTTAATTTTTATGTGGAATTTGTTTTGTTCGATGGGTTCTCACAAATAATGATGGGATATGATGATTACTATATTTGGTCCGTGTTTCTGAATAAACCATGACTGATCACCAACTATACCAATTTCTGATCCCTTTTTTTTTTTTTTTGTGCTTGTTGGGTGTGCGGTTAATGGATTTGATTCGGTTGGAATTGTTAGATAATTGATTTCGTGTTTTGATGTGGTTTGATGATAGCTATGCTGTTGGAAAGCAGCGCTGAGAGCTTCAAAACTCTGTTTGTTGTTATTGGGATTTGCTTGTTGAAGGTATGCAAGGATGATATATGAAAATTTTAACAGCACATGTCAGACTTCAGAGACCTTAGTGTCAATGAGAAGAGAATTTTCGTATACTGAGCAACAATCTCTATGGTTTTCTTTCTACAAGTGTTTGTCACGTGATCCTCACGCATTCAATTTAATTTAAAGTTTTGGGAATTTCACATAAGCTAACTGGCACCTCAGATCAAAGCTTACATGACAAGGAATAGGCATTGCTAGTAGATCAAGACAGGAATGAAAGAATGGTTGGTCTTTCCATGAATGAACAAGCTTATAGATTATTACTATATATTGGCATGGCAAATACTGGACGACAAATAGGAGAGAAATGTCAATGTAAGCTATCAAACATTACAAGCTTAGATTTTACGAAACAAAAAACCATGACATTAAATTTGGGGTTTTATGGATGGATTCGAGGCGATGGTCACCTTCTCAACCGGGCTTTGTTAAATCAGGTGTGGAAGCCTTGGGAGCATGAAAAGTAACTTTCTGGACTTGACAGTGAACACGAGAGCACTCTTGATCACCGAAACAGAGGATGTGGAAGGATTACAGTTGACCATAGAGAGCCATTGGAATTGAGAGGCAACTACCACTTTACCAATGCCAATTTACTCGGCAAGATTAGAATTCTAATCGAAGTAATAATTTCTTAAGCGTTGTAATGACAGTTTGGCTCCACTGTATGTGGGTATCTATGATCCTGCATAAGTTTCTTTTCTTTTGTATTTTGCTGCAGAGTCATGGCTAATATTTTCGTTTGTGGTGGATTGATTCACGAGGTTGGTGTTCTAGCTCCTAAATCAGTAAATCTTGACGTATTTTTGAATGATACGGTTTGGCGAAGGGTATTATCTAGTTCATAAATCTTCTTATCGTCACTTATGTGCCATCAACCGCTTGCATATCTGTTTCTAAGATTATATTTTGAGGCGACTCGATGATTGGCGATTGCTGTGCCTTCCATCCCAATGTTTACTAGCTGAGAAACGTGAATAACAGTGACTTTTAAGTGTAATGTTTACTATTGTTGATGTCTTTCCTTAGTTTAATTGCACAACACCTTCTACAGATTAGATTGAAATGACCAAAATAAGCTTTTATTGGGGGGGAATTTTTTCGGAACATGAAAGGCAGAATGTGGAGTTGATGAGGAGCTTGGAAGGGATGGTCACCAGCCTGCAACTTGAGGTTGCCAATGACCTGCGTTGTCATGTAGAAGAATTATATGGCTCATAGAGTTATATGGGAATCAAGAAAGAGCCAAACAGATCATGCTCATTCCCAGGCTAAAATGACAGCAAAAGAGGAAGAAAAGCAAAGGAAACATTACCCAATACCCTCAAGAAATGAATGGCAGATGCGCATCTATATCTTCTTCTATGTTGGTAGTTAACCCATGAAAATACATTTCAATTGAGGAAGATGGGCAGGCAATCAGTAGGGACTTGCCGGCCAATCTCCAGCTTTGCAGATCACGTTGGTTTGCTAAAAGAAGATTTTATCACATTGACCCATTTTTCATTGAGATAACGGAGACGGCAGATAGGAGCTATCATAACAAATGCCAAACAATTAAAGGGGCATGGTGGAAGGCCCTAAATCATGAGAGCTTCAATTTTCATTTCCTAAAAAAATCATATTCCAAATAACTTTTGAGATTTCTCTTATATTATTATGTGAAAATTGGCATCTTGGGACTGGGAATTGATGCCCTTAAGGTTATTCACGGGGCAGTTGAACTGAATTTTGCTTAGCCCAAACATGGTTTATTTTACTTCGAACTCAAGCAGATCATTTCGTATTTGAATTCATGCTACTTTAATTTGAATTTGTCCAAACTTAATTTTTAAAATTAAGTGCGATCTCAAATTACCATGATTATGCATTAAAAATAACATAATTGTGCATATTCAGATTTAAAATTGCTATATTTCCATCCTCTATTCTTTTACAATCTCAATAAAACTCTTGGAAAGACGTTGGATATTCATATAGTGCGAACCCTTATTTTTTTGTATACAAAGTGAGCTTCAATTCCAGCAAATTCAAGCGGGCACATGCTCAACTGCGTTCATTTGATTTTAAGTTAAATTTTAAATCGAGTATTTTTTTTCGAGTGACGTTAAGTCAAAATGAGTTTAATTAAGCTTTGAACATCCATAGACATTCACGTGACCATCTTGGAGTAATCGAACTCGTTCTAAAATACTAAAGATACTCGTTCTAAAATACTATAGAACATCTTTTTAAGTTTAATTTTAGCTAAACAAGCATAATAGACAATAAATCAGGTGGCTATCATGTTGAACCAAATTAACTAGCTGTAATGTTGGCAACTGGCTTAATTTCTAGGAGAGTTGGTTGCAAGAGGTAGGAAAACCTAATGCTAATAAAAGATGTAAAAGAAATAACCCGTATCAATAGTTTAAGATGCCTGATAATTTACATGTGCCAGGACAAGAAAGAGCGGTAGGTCAACTTGAAAAGCTGCTAGAATATGCTGAATCAAGGAGCCCCTTTAGTTTAGTGCCCAACTAAGGTGTGGAAGCCAATAAACAATAAACTTTTGTGGTAGAGTTTTCAAGACTACTCTCACTTGCTCATTCATTCTGGTGATATATATATCCTCAATGAACTTTATCAACTGTTTTTGCTACGATAGAACCTGCATATAATGAATGATTAGCTTGATACCAGCCAAAGGGGATAATGGTAAGGGAGCAGATACATGGACAAGAGTGGGACAGAATACAAATGCTGCGTTGTAAAAAATTTGGCTTTTGGGGTTTTGGTGGAGCACTACTCTTTGTTTAGCTTTGTTGTCATTCTAACTTTTCAGTGTTTTATTGAAGGGATTGGTGTGACAATCATTCCTTCTTATTCGATCTTGACATCTTGATTTGCAGCCTTTGCATGAAGCATATCACATGCCTTTTATTAGTGCACCATTCTAATCTTTCATGCCCTAAATCAATGTTATTACCATGTTGTTTGTTTCAAGACATGCATAGAGCTCAAATTGCATCTATAATGCGTGTTGCATGTTTGCAGCAACTGGGTATAATCCTTGGCATGCATTGACACAACTTGGGATGCGGCTACAACAAATAAATGAGTGACACTGTTTGTTAGTAATCTGAATTGTTCTCTCAATTTACTCTCTTACACCAATTCATGATCAATGTGGACCATTGTAAATGCTTTGCCTCTTGTCACCTGCACTAGTCTATATATGCAGTTTTCAATGAATCTTCATATAGTATATTAGATGAATATACAGCTAGTATAGGAAGCTGCTTGGGTAGGCATTTATGCATATTCTTCTTGATCATAGGGGAGTATTTTTTTCTTCTTCTTCTTATCTATTTAAGGGTCAAAAAACTGATTTGACCTCCTCAGCTTGAAGCTGTGAATAGACTTAAGAAGGCACGCATTTAGTATTTACTATTGGCATTCATAACAATTGACTTTTTTGTGGAAAAAAAATTAGCAACATGAGATAAAAGACTTATGATCACTGAATTTTCATGAAATTCATAATTCATAGTTGCATTATTTATAACTTGTTTGTTGTAGATGAAGTAGCTTCTGAATTGTCTTTCAATCAAAGCATAACTTGTGTCACTACACTTTATATTTATCTAGAGTTAATTTGCTCCCTAAAATATAGTCATCCCTAAAACCCTTGTTTTCTTTAAATAATGTATACATTTCATTGAGCTCAATTCGCCACACCTCTAACGTAGAGTGAAACCTTGCTCGCTTCTGTAAAAGCTCAAAGTGGCATATATATCTGAGTCTTACCAATTAGAATAAGATAGAACTATCATATGTTGGCGACTATATGCACTTAGGAGAGGTTAATGAACGTCGAACTCGTCCACGCCCTCTCCATCAACCATGCAAGTCATGAACACTGCCTGATAATAGACATAAGCTAGACGAACCTAGGCAGGTTCTCTCATTCCCCAATAGCTTATATTTACGCATCTATGCTATATTCCAATAAACCTTTTGGGAGATGAAAAGTAGGGCAAGTTAATGATTCTCTATATATAAGAATCAAAGAATATATAAGTCATGAATATCTCCCTAGGGTTGGTGAATAAATAAGTCAAGTTAGGCGAGTTTTAATATTCGCGTCTTTTAAAACAAACCCATGATTAGGGTTTATTTGTGCATAATCAGTGGGCGTTTGTGAAGCTTATTAAGGGTAATTATTGTTTAGTGTATTCAAGTTAATTTTCTTCCTTTGATATAGCTTGTTCCTAGCTAGTTGTAAGCATGCTATATGTAAGACCTTATAATTAACGAACAAGTAGAAGGTTAACGCCCAAATAAGAGTTGACACACAGTTACATCTGATGCCTTATTTTCAACACTTGCCACCTATCTAATTGGGTGTTTTGTGCCTTACTGCCTATCTATACATTAACTGATTCGTTTGTGTCACAAAAGGGTGGTGCAAGTGTAAAGAATATCAGCTTGGTCAACCAAGATGTCAACATATATAAATTGTATTGGCAAGACATTATTAAGATTAAGAATGTAATGTGAAGTTCATAACATGAATTCATTAGGAACCACCAATATTTTATGAATAGACCCTTCTAGATCATACCTATATATCTCCAAACGAAGATCAAATCAACAAAGGCAAAAGAAGATCAACACTAAACGCATCAAGGACCACAAAATTGGGCCATGAAGCATAAGCTTTTTTTAAGTATTTTGACAATCTTGAAGCCTAGAGTACCTACTCCCGATCAACATAATTGGTATGTGGTCAATATATGCTTGTGACAAGAAGTGCACCTACTTAAAAGTCGGCTAAAAACTGGCCTCAATGCTAGAAAAAATTATATAGCTTCAAGAAGGATTATGGTTTGAAGGGGACCAAGAGCTAGGGGAGACAAAACCTGTAAAGTCCTTGTTATGAGGGTCGGTGATAGCGGACCTTCATCTTCCTCACAAAGATGAGAGGTTTGGATGGATCACAAACCTGAAAATGAAAGATTTTCATCTAGCTAAAGGGTAAAACAAGAGTCTTCTTGCCCCATACTATCAAGATGAGAAACAAAAGGTGGTGGGTTCTTGAGAGTGGGGTAGGAAGAGCACTCAAAGTGCAAGAGTTGTGGACCTACACCCAACTACAACCAAATACCTATCCATTTGCAATAGACCAAATTATCAATTAAGGTCCGGATGCCATCAGCAGTGCATGTTCAAGATTCCATTTCTTTCTAGCTCTCTCACTCCCAGCTCCATAATTTCCCACCACTTTTTGATCACCTCTAATCTCTCCTTATCAACATATGCGAAGCAGTGCCATTGCCCTCAAATATATCCCTAGAAGTTTCCAAATTTTGACAGGCAACTCTCCTATATATTCCCCCACTTTTATCAATCAAACAAGCTTTGCATTTATCTTCTCTCATGTGGATAGTGGAGAACACTGTAGTATGGAGCAGGCCTCCTTGGGCTATATAAGGAGGACAAGCTTAGACAGATGGCTCATCAGAGTGTAAGACACATTGGTGAAAGGGTACAAGGAGAGTGATCATTGAAAGTCTGTCTTTCTTTCAAACTTCTCTTCCTAATAGCTTGTCAACACAATGGTACTTAGAACCTTTGCTAAATTCTATCCTTCAGTTAGAAAGCTCTAGCTTCAACTTACATATGGATGGAGAAAGATTTTTCATCGTTAAGTTATTCATGCTAGTATCGACGGTGGCCAAAATTTTTTCTTATCTAAAACATGTCTTCTGATAATTTCTTTAAACTGCAGGAGAATGAGAAAATGAGTTGGAGTGTTGCTGATGCTCTGGACTACAAAGGATTTCCTGCTGATAGGTCAAAAACTGGAGGATGGGCATCTGCAGCTCTAGTCTCGGGTTCTTTCTCTTTCTTCCCTTCTCATTAATCTTACCACCATTAGTCTAAGGTTATTTCTTTTTGTAGATCAATCTTCCTCGTGTCCCGCCCATAGTTCTGTTCTTAAGAGTGATATTTGTTCATGTTGGTTGGGTACTTAACAAGTATAAAAATGTATTTAAAATGATTCTTCGATCATTTTAATAATAGCTTTTGACATACAATGACGTCATGCCAGCCCTTGCTGGTACAGTGGGCAATCACATAAAAGTAGAGAGCTCACTTTCAAAAAAAAAAAAAAAACTAGAGAGCTCAAGTAGGTGAAAATGAAAAACGTTGAAAATATGTGAGGTGTTGAGCTATTCATGAGTGACATGGGCATGGTGATTTGGTGGTCTAAAAATGGTTCCAAATTCAATCAGAAGAAGTAACAATGATTCCTTGATCACTTGATAAGTCAAAAGAAGAAAGGGAAAAACTTTATCAGCAGTAAACTCCAAATAACCAGGGAAAGTTAAAGTCCCTATTTACCATACAGTTGTGATACTTTCTTGTCCTGGGCCAATATCTGGAGGACAAAGTTTGCCCAGTCTTTTCACCTACTCTGAAATTCTGATATCACTGAGATGTCCTCCTTTGGTTTGAACTAAAATCTGAGGGGATCAAAACATGTGAACATCAATTATATACATGAATAAAAAGAATTGTATCTCTGAATATATGTTGAAAAGTGCTACAATTAGCTCATGGCTAGCTCGTTTTTAACCTTGTTTTGATGGCATGTTTGTGTAGGGATCGAGATATGTGAGAGGCTGTCCACCATGGGCATAGCTGTGAACCTTGTCACATACTTGATTGACACCATGCACCTCCCTAGTGCGGCCTCTGCAAACATTGTGACCGATTTCATGGGCACTTCTTTCCTCTTGTGCTTGCTTGGTGGCTTCCTCGCCGACTCCTTTCTCGGCCGTTATCTCACCATCGCCATCTTCGCCGCCGTTCAAGCCCTTGTAAGTTAAAACTATATAAATGATTAACCAAATCACTACATTAAGGAAAAAAGGCTTCAGTAAATGAACAATTAAAGCTTTATTTTTTTGTAATGAAAAATAGACACTATAATGATCATACGAAATTTTGAATGCCTTGTAATTGGATTCATGATCAGGGAACCGGACTTCTGGCAGCGTCGACGATGATTCCGGGGCTGCGACCACCACCTTGCACCATCAAACCGGCCCACAAATGCCAGCAAGCTACTGGGTCACAAATGGGATTTTTGCTCCTTGCCCTGTACCTGATTGCGCTAGGAACTGGGGGCATCAAGTCGAGTGTATCAGGCTTTGGCACGGACCAGTTTGATGACAAGGATGAAAAGGAGAGGGCCCAGATGGCCTACTTCTTCAGCAGGTTCTTCTTTTTCATCAGCACAGGCACTCTTCTCGCTGTCACAGTACTTGTTTACATACAGGATGAAGTGGGCAGGAGCTGGGCATATGGAATATGCTCCGTTGCCATGCTTCTAGCTGTCTTGATCTTCCTGTCTGGAACTAGGAAGTATAGATACAAGAAGAGCCAAGGGAGTCCTGTAGTTCAAATCCTCCAAGTTGTGTTTGCTGCTATCAAGAAGAGGAAGCTGCAACTTCCCTCAAGTGTTAGCTACTTGTATGAAGACACAAATGGTCCTTCAAGAATCTACCACACGGATCAATTCCAGTAAGAACCATTTAATATTTATCCTATTATAGTGAATATTAAGTACATATATAGTTCCTTATATTTACAGCTTTACAATTTGAACTAAAGTGGATAAACCATCTAAATTTACATAATATTTGATCTTAAATAATATGTATATGACCTTCCGAAATCGTAAAATTACTTCGTTAAAATAAATATTATATAATTTTGTAGGGAAAATAGTTAAACCGTCAAACGTTGCAATTATTTCTCCGGTACTGAATTATTTGATCCGTCTTTATTGATCAATAGCTGCTTGGATAAGGCTTCAATTACCACAGAAGAAGTTCAATCAAATCCAAATCCATGGAGTTTGTCGTCGGTAACTCGAGTGGAGGAAGTGAAGATGATGGTCAGGCTTCTCCCCATCTGGGCTACCACCATCATTTTCTGGACAACATATGCTCAGATGATCACCTTCTCGGTGGAGCAGGCATCCACCATGAGAAGAAATGTTGGAAGCTTTCAAATTCCAGCAGGATCACTCACTGTCTTCTTTGTTATTGCCATTTTGATCACTTTGGCTGTCTATGATCGTCTCATCATGCCCTTTTGGAGGAAGTGGAAAGGAAAAGACGGTAAGCACACAAATTATCTATTGTACACCAATCACGTATCCATGTGTGCGTCCTTTTTACATTTTATCGTCTCTCTTCCCTCTTGTGCGCCCCCGGTGCATGCTTATTGACTACACCTAAAAATTATTCCATACATATATATAATATTGCTAAGCACAAGTACTCCATATCGAATATATATAATATTGCTAAGCCCAAAATGTCCCCCACATATAGTGGTAATTTATTGGTAACAAAAAATGCTAATATTTTACGGAATCCAAACAAAAAATTACAATTTACGACGACATAATTGCATTCCATGTAGTAATCATGCCGATGTATTATTACAACTTAATTAGGGTTTTGGACAAATTTGTCGAATTTTGGTGATATATACATTACATATATAATTTTTTTTAGAACAATTTGAACTTTTTAGGCAAAGTGGTTGAAATGTATAATTTTACATATGGTATGCCCTCGTTTATGTGCAGGATTCACAAACCTCCAAAGAATGGCCGTAGGACTAGTCCTATCTGTGCTAGGAATGGCAGCTGCTGCAGTTGTGGAGGTGAAGAGGCTCTCTGTGGCAAAAACCTTTGTCACCAACATACCACCCACTCTTCCAATCAGTGTCTTCATGTTGATCCCCCAGTTCTTCCTCATCGGCGCCGGCGAAGCCTTCATCTACACTGGCCAGCTAGACTTCTTCATAACACAGTCCCCCAAAGGGATGAAGACCATGAGCACTGGCCTCTTCCTCACAACCCTATCCCTCGGCTTCTTCGTCAGCAGCTTCTTGGTCTCGGTGGTGAAGAGTGTGACGGGGACCAAGGATGGGGAAGGTTGGCTTGCTAATGATATCAACCACGGCAGGTTGGATTGCTTCTATGGGCTTCTCGCTGTGTTGAGCATCATAAACATGGTCTTCTTCCTGCTTTGTGCGGCCTGGTACAAGCCAAAGAAGCCTCAGAATGGTACGGAGATGGAGAATCTCAAAGCACAGATCACGGTTTCTGAAGAAGTTTGATAGATGAAATTGTGAATTAGCTTGAAAGGCTGGCTGCTTCCTTTCTTGTCGACCTATTTTGTTTTTCGTTTTTCAATGATGAGCTTTTATAGAAGAACAAAATGGTGTGGTATGTGTGAATTTTGTTAAGTTGCTTCTTGTAATGTACTTTTGGTTAACTTATGATCAATGAGAAAAGCTGTTGGGTAGTCTTTTTTTTTTAATGTTTAAACACAGATTAATCAGGATCAATGCTTGTAGTATAATTTATAGTTTTCACTACTACTTTACACAATCTCATTGACAAGCACATGCTAGTTATTTGATCATTTCTAACATGCAATCCAATACATAAAATAATAGAGAGCTTTCCGATTGTCTTAGTTTGGCCATTATACGTCGCATTTGTTGAAATAATTGGACATATACAGAATAATTTGGTCAATATATTCGATGAAAGTAAGAATTAAAGCATATTCTTCATTTGTGTTTCTGTCTGGATGGGCCAAAGCATAATCTTCCTATGTGTCTCTGTCTGATGTGCTGGGCAGACTACTTGGAAAAATTATTATTAGTGCTCAATTATAAATTAATAACTTGGGATCCCACATGCTTTATATTTTTTATTTAGGGTTCACAAATTCTCCAAAGTATATATTTAGTCAAGCTAAAAAATAATATATTTTAATAAATTTTATTAGTTGACTCGGAGATTCAATTATAAAATCTATCAGTAGAACACTTTCATGTATAAAGTTTGACTTGGGAAATTATAAATTAGTGGAATCTACTTGAATAGTAAGGGATAAGTAATCTTTGTCTGTCTTCTCATCATCTCACATTTTTTTTCCTGCATGTATCTTATTATGTTAAATATCCATTATTATGATAAATATGACAGGGAGTCACAGGGGTTACTAAAAAAAAATATGGCAAGGCATCCAAAGTCCAAATTTCACTACATTGTCGATCATCTTCGCTTCTTACATGCTGTCGAGCGAAGTTTTCTCTACAACACGTCATTTATTTCTTAATATTTCACCCAAAAAAATTATTATTAGTACTTTCAAAATTTTATTCTTTCTTTTTTATATCAATGATAGGGCACATAAAGATTATATAGCCTAATCCATTCTATTTCCATACAAAGTTTAGATGAATGGGAGTTTTTTTATTATATATGTGAAAATAAATATTAGTCGGTCCTCTTAAATTATAAAAATATTTTCATCAATTATGTTGTAATATTTATTTAAATTGTTTCTGAATTTTTAATTTTAATTTTATTTCAATTTTACTTTTTAAAATGTTATTTTTACTTTGTCATTCCAATTTCATGGATCAAATATTAATTTATTTTTTATCAATATTTATTAGCTAAACAAGTTTTTAGTCGCTATTATTATTTGAGTCCTATATACATGAACTATACCTCATATAATTTATATAAACTACACTTTTTATTTTGAGTAATTTAGTGGGTCTCACAATTCAAAAATTACATATATAAATAAAACAATATATAATAAGAACAATCATAAAATTTCAACACAATTTAATGTTTCTAACCCTTTCATTTTAATTATAAAAATAATTGTAATAAAAATCAATTTTAAAATATTTATTATTTTGTGCATTTTTAAAATTCAAAAGTAGGTCATAATGGTGTAAAAAAAAGATAACATTTTATCAATCTCTCACTTATGCACCCAGCTATTAATATATATAAATACTAGTTTGTGAAACTCACTAAAAAATGTTAAAATTAAATAAGTAGCTCATATAAAGTTTTCCTTTATTGTTTTTATAAATATGGTTTTCCTGTTTGTATGGATATTTTTTATTTTGTTATTTAAAAAAATGAAGAGACTATCCAATATAGAAAATGAAGAATAAGGAAATTTTTTCTTGTCATGCATGTCAATCTGACTCATCTAATTATAGGAACTATTCGGATTATATCTAACTCGTGCCTTTGGCCGGAGGAAAATTCATATTTATTTAATGAAAATATTTAGTTTTAACCTTGACAAAATGATATTTGTAAGAAATTTTCAACTAAAAATTTGTCGATGTTTTTACTAAATTTTTAAAATGTAAAATTGATATATATTTATTTATCATACTTTATTTAAGAGAGAAAAAAATTATGTATTTTAATGTTACATTTTTTTAATAAATTTTAAATAATTTGTGCGACATGGGTCTAAGCTAGTACATATATATGCGGTACAAGTTTATAAATATGGATTTTATTGTTAAAATATAAACTTGTTTTATAAAAACTCAATCCAAAACAATGAAGCTTAATTCAAAGAAGCTTCTAATGTTTTACACATGATAAATTACAAGTCAATGTTAGGTATATGTTAGGTGTGATTTTTGTTGAATGTAAAAGTCAATGTTAAGTATGTATTAGATGTGTTTTTGTGGTTTGTATTGATATTGAGTTAGTATAAATATTCCCTTTCATAGTGTGATATACACAAGGAAAAATAAGAGAGAAAAACAAGAAGTAAAACTTTTACATTATAAGAATTCAGAATTGAGTGTGAAAAGGTTTTTTGGAGAAGAAAATGAGAGTTTGCGTTTTTCTCAATATAAAAGTATTTTTTTGTCAACATCTATATCATCGATTGAGAACCTATATCAATGTGGGAAGCAATTGTAAATGACAAATTATCCCCGCATGCGGATACTGCTCTTTATCTCTTACGAACATATCGATAACTACATCCATATACGTCTTATGATCATATCAAACATCTCTGAAACCGGATATAGTTTGTGTAATATATATATATATATATATATATATATATATATATAAAATAGACAATTGATGCTATATATTTAAGTCTTATGTCAATCAAAGCTGATCAGAATAGTCATTTAAAAAGAACAACGAGAACGTTCCAAGTACCGCTCATTAAATTATATTTTTTTCTTGTTGTTGCAGCAATACAAGCGTCTAGAACCCAGGAGGGATGAACATCATCTGGTGCAGGTAAATGATAGATAGAATATATAGTTCACTAGATGTGCATACACTTCGTTTGGTCGGCTACCAAACAGAGGCGAAAGTGATGGACATAGTTTTGTGTTGCTCCAGCAACTCCTGTGGTCGGTGTACGATGCCACAAACCTAACACATTGTGTCCTCTTTGAATATGACAGCACTTGAAGTGAAGTCAAACAAGATGCTATAATAAACAATATCTTCTATGCAGGAAATATAAACCAGCACACAATTATCAAGAGGCAGCTAAAGAACAATTCCAAGAACACCGCATCGTTCATGAATAATGCGACATTGAATCTTAACATTTTATTGAGAAATTTCTTAAAAAATGGAGTGTTATTAAGTTCAATTATCGTCATGATCTGCAGGTAATGGACATGAATTTGTGCATGCCTACATAAGAGCATTACTAACAAGTCCATGAGCAACCTTGGAACCAAACCTAAAAATGGTGCAAGTTAATGGGTCTGGATTTTTAAAAATAAGCCCGTTAGGCCTATGCTATGCCTAGCATTAGGGGTGGGCATGGACGTCCGAATTTGACTAACCGTTTGACGTCTGAAGCATGTCCGATCGAATTTGACCGACCGAATTCGACCGAATTAAAACAAACCAAACATGGACATTTCTTTGTCCGACCAAACGACCGACCGAGTGTCTGTTATTTTATATTAATAATATAATATCTTTAACATTTGTAAGGTTAGTATTATAGTTTATAAAAATTTTAAAATATAATATATGGTAAAATTACTTAAGTTCATACACAAAATTGATATTTAATATTTTAAATAATAAAAAGTGACACATATAGGATACACACATTTATAATGTATTCAAATGTTCTGCTCTCGCATAATTAGTTGAAAATATAAGAGTTTACATAATGAGAAATAACTTAAATGAATTACCATTCTTAATTTTATAAATAAGGCCATCCCCACTAACAATGTCAGCTCCAGCAGCCTTAGCTTCTTCAGCAGCAATTATCTCTACAAATATGGTCGCTTTCACTGTCTTTAAAAATATATTATGAAACCGTTAAAAACTACCTAATGCAAAATAAACAATTTCGATCATAAAAAATTACCTTTCTAGTGTCATGGGGTAGTATGGTAGCACCACAAACCATTTAGAAGGACAAAATACATTAATCAAACTCACTCTTAGAACACATTAACACAAATGGTTAGTTACTTCCTGCTCCCTCAAACTATTTTTCACAGTAACGACAAATAGCAGATGTTCCATTCTTTTCATATTTTTTATCAAAATAGTCTCATACACCAGATACTAATTTCCTTTTTTTTATGATAAACCATCCATAGAATATCCTTCTATACCAATTGATTTTTTCCTATCTTCTTCACATCCGCTTTGCTCATTTATATTTGTTAAAGAATTTATACAATCCATCTCTGAAAAAAAATCAAGTATTATACCAATTATAAATAATCATTAACTTAATAATTTCCAAACAATATTCAATAATTAGCATTCATCAAAATAATTAATTATAAATAAAAAATCATTAATTTTTATTTTCACCTCGACGTAGGTAGGCAGCGGTCCGACAGGCA
>JAVDBV010033833.1:490-12560 GCA_032619315.1 Piper longum
GAACCGACGGCTGAACCGATCGGCTAACGACTATAAAACCTGTGACTCGAATCACAGGTTTTACAAGTCTAACCTCTCAAAGGGCTAGGAAAAGGTTTTTTGGAGCTTCCTACCCCAAAACTTATTACTCCTAGGCCTTGCCAAGGCTTGGAGAGGGCTAAAAAAAGGTGAAGAAGGCCGTTGAAGAATAGGTAAGACCAGGGAACAAGTGAGGAGTTAGAGAGAAGAAGGAGCAAAGGTTGGAAGTGAAGGGGGAGAGGAGAATATATAGAAAGGGGGAAAAAATACTCGCCTCGAAATGGATAGCTCACTGAACAATGAGCAAAGCTTAAGCTAAGGAATGTTCGGCTCGGCTTGGCTCAAAACTCGAGCTCGATATGTTTAAACTCAAAAAAATACTCGGTTTAGCTCGGCTCGGCTCGGCTTGTTAATACTATTGAGGTTACATTGAACTTATATAGTATTGGAAAGAAAATTTTCATCTTATATAAGTCGAGCACGAGCCAAACATAAACATTCGCTAGGCTCGAGCTCGGCTCGAGTTCGGCTCGAAAACATAACGACCCAAACGCGAGCCAAGCCCAAACACTATAAATTTTGGATGAGCTCGGCTCGACCCATAATACATCAAAACTCGTCAAACATTCAAACAAGCTCAAACATACTTGCCAAAAATCAAGTCAAATTTAAAAACATCCTTGTTTCCGCTCAGTTCGTTTACACCCCTACAAATCATGCAAATCAATGTTGACCTTCTTGAAAGTCTAAGAGTCTGTTGTCCCAAGGGTAAAAAAAAAAATTTATAGAAACATTCATCATTCTTTTATAGAATTAATTTTATTATTTTAGATGGTAAGTAATTATAGGTGTGTGTCATGCTAGGTGCACGTGGCACTTAAACTAATGAGCATATATGAGACGTCTTTAAAATCAGCGGTGTTATCTAGGTAGTATGTGTGGTATGAGACACTTGTGCAATATGGATAACAGTGTCATGAGACATTGTGCCCTACTTTAGCTATGCATATGAGTGGCATGCTTAAATAAATTTTTTTTTCTAAACTTGGGAGATTATAAAACCCCAATTTCTAACCTTATGACCCTACTATATGCATATGAGTCGCAATGCTTAAATAAAAAAAAAGTTTCTAAGCTTGGGAGATTGTAAAACCCCGATTTTTCACCTTATGACCCTACTATATTTTCGAGAACAAAAATTTTCAAGTATTAGGTTATTTTGTTTAGGGTTTTGTAAATCTTAGAACAGAATATAAATAATATTTAATTAAATTAATAATTAAAAATTAATATCATAAATTATTAATTATAACTTTTTGAGGAATGAAACAATGATTTTAAATAAATTTTATTCATTAAATTTTTGGGATTGAGACCCATTCACATTAATTTAATAGTCAATTTTTTTGACTTTTCGTTAACACACATATGATATAGTTTTGAATGATTACGTTCTTTTTTATAAAATTTAATGTAATGACTTCTTGAATTCCACACATGTTATTCTATATAAATGAGAATTTTGTTAATGGTAAATAAAACATCAACTTGATAATTTGTAAGTATATTTGGCTCACAAAGGAAGGATTTTGAGAAATTTCATTCATATTAAGATCGAGTGTCATAGTTACAGGTGTCTTATCAAAATTTCAGGTTCGATAATTACTCAAAATGATAATTACTCAAAATGTTATATATTCCAATTTGGAAGTCTTGATAGGCCTGAACCCATATTTGACTACTTAATCTGGCACATGGTAGTACTCTTAAAATTCTTAAGAGATTAAATACATGTCTCCATGTCTAAAGGGGTGATAGGGCGTAGTGGCGCAAGATGATTCATTATGCATTTGTGATACTGAGAGGGTGAGCCAATGACAAATATTGGTAACTACAGGCCGAAGGCCACGTATCGTGTGTGCGCATACATGGGATTGTAACTGGATGGGCCACTATCGTGTGTGCGCATACATGGGATTGTAACTAGATGGGCCACCCTCCTAGCATATTAAGAGCTTAACATAAGTTCATAATCACTAAAAACCGAATTATTGATGTTGTAGAATATAATTTTTTTTCTTGTAATTATATGAAAGTGTTTTTATCACCAGCACAGAATTGCGCAAAATTGCCTCCGCAAGTATGAACATGAAATGATGGGTAGAGTCGGGACAACTGGAGGACTCTGCTATTAGACTATTCTTTTTTCTAAATTATTTCCATAACAATGAGATTTTGGTTCGGTTCGGGACAACTGGAGGACTCTGCTATTAGACTATTCTTTTTTCTAAATTCTTTCCATAACAATGAGATTTTGGTTCGGTTTGTGGGGCTTAGATTATTCCGGGCATTTTTATTATAAATATGTCAAAATATTAAAAAATAAAATAAAATAAATTTACGAAACATTTAATTTCGTATAATAATACTTGGCTTGTAGCTCACTAGTCATGAGACTTACCTCTTAAAGTGGGACTTACCAATTGATTAAAATTTGTAAAACAATATTTTAAATAACATGCTTGAGTAGGGAATAACAAAAATAGGCCTTTAAATAGAAAGTAACTTATTGTAGATCTTTTGGTTTTTGAAATAGCATAAGGGATCTTATCCTTAAGGTTATTTAAACAATGATAAAATGACTTGAATTGAGAGAGTTCCCGAAAATACCACCCTTTAATTTATCCTACGATATAAAATAACCTACACATTCAATCGTAGAGTGTAAAACACAAAGCAAGTACAAAACAAACTTAGTCTCCAAGCTCTAAGCACATCACCGGGGAGTACATAGGTCGCGGCCTATAAACCAACACAAAACTCAATATTGGAACCATATGATGTGTGCATGAAAATGCGCAATAAATACCTCAATTAATTCGACACACAAAACAATACAATGCCCTATTTAAAAATAAGTAACAAAAATCCAAATAACTATATCAGATGTATCATTCTTATTTTAGGTATCCAAACATGGAAAAAATAGTAAATAAATATTGTGCATAGTTTTCAAAATCAAAACAAGACTTGACTTCAAATCAATAAAGTAATGATCAAAGATTTGTATCTTTTAAAATACTAACTCAAAAAAAAATAGTGTTCTCACAAAAAATCATTATTTAGGTTCAAGACAAAAATATAAAAATATCTTTAAAAAATTCCCCATATTGCAATAATTAAATAAAATATTATTATTTTATTAATAGAGAAATAAAGACAACTCCAAAAAATATGAGAGTGAAAATTCTTAATCAATTTGTAAAACACTGGAAAATTTTCAAAAAAATAAATCAAACTATTTTCCAATTTATATTCATTAAATAGGAATAAAAGGATACTTATTTAATTAATATAAAAATAGAGAAAGATCAGTGAGTAACCAAATCATATCAAAATATTTCAATTCAAGTAAGAAATATAAGTAAAATATAATTTTTTATTGTTTGTAAATTTTCTGTAATTAAAATAATTTAAAATAACTTTGGTAATTAATATAAAGTAATCTAAAATTGCATAAATTCCGAAAATATTATGATATATTTTATGCAAAATAAAAAAATTTATGGTGAAGATGTTACCAAATTGAGAGTTGCGATGGACAAGACTGGCTCATAAGGTGTTCACATATGAAGAATCAAACATTAAAAATTTCATGGCCAACCGAGCTAAGATGGTGGAGATACAAGGCCATTAAGTTGGGTCGACGCACGGGATCCTTGATGTGCGGCCTGATGTGAAAATTATAACGCAAGTGTACGTGTCAAATCAAGTAATAAAAGTGATAAGAAAGTATCGTCCCATGAGGAATTAGTTATAGAAATTCTCAATTACTAAAACTAATTTAATTACTTATACTTAAACGAAAACAAGTTTTAATAATGATTTAATTATGAATTACAACTAAATTAATCTAAAATTGCAATAGTTAAATGATGAATTGATTTCAAGATGACAAACCTAGGATTTTCAATTTCACTTAGTGCTCTATATGATTAAAGTTATACTTTTTACCTATGAATTGCAGATTTAAATCATTAACCACATGAATTAATTATTTATGACATCTCTTAGATTCACCATAAACTTATCATTCGCACTCAATTTCTATATCTCTATGAAATTGCATATGCAAAATGATACATTAAGTTCTGCCCTTAACAATTACCCAAGACATATGAGTATATCTCTATCTCATATGTAAATCACCCAAAATAGATGAACAAAGACTATTTTATTCAATGACAAATCTAATCTTTCTATTTCTATACAAGATTAAATCTGTAAATCAATCAATATGTGGTCAATCTAATGATAGCATTAACGAATAGAATAAAATAGATGATCCAAAAACACAATCACATAAATAAAAATTAATAACCTTTATTAATCCATTCACTAAGTTTCATTGAAAATCCTATAAAGAATTTAGTCCATAAAATATTCAAATAAACACAAGAAATTAATTTGTGATAAGAAAGACATCATTAATTACAAAGAAAAATAAATCAGAATAAAGAAAAACTCTTTTGGAGAAAGCTAATTCGTCTTCTGATCTAATTCATTCGTCGTTGCTCTCCTTGTCTTTCGAGCCGTCCTTTTCTGCCGTCTCTTTTTGTTGTTCTCCTCTATAAAACCCTATTTCAGTTTATAAATGATCCAGCTAAATATTTCAAATGGGCCCCACCATACAACAATACCCGGATCGCTACAGTACCCAGGTTGTTGTTACTGTAGCGACCGAGTTGAATAGTAACGGGTTGCTACAGTGTCGTCCTTCAGGAATTTACTTTTTCGCCTGATTTATCCAAATTTGTTCCGGCTCGTTTTCTAACTCTTGTACCTTAATAAAACAACATTAATTAGCACTCTTTACACCAAAATCACAATGATTTCTCACATTATTAATAATAAATAATAGACTCTTAAACTAATAAAACTAAAGTAAAAATAACTCGAAACATGATAAAATTCAACATAAAATGCAAAGAATAATAACTCTTTTACAGAGTTATCAGGCCTACTGGATGATCAAGGAGGAACTGTATAATACTACAAGGTACTAGTCTGAACTACATTAGGAAAAACTATCTCAGTGCACGGTATGCGGCCTATCATCTACCCATGTCTCCCTGATCCTCATCAATGTGATAGGTCAACTACTTGTACCCAATGAGCACTTTCCTCCAGGTCCTATGGCTATACTAGGATGTTTTGTGAGTTCTACTAGGATATGGTGGACTCTAATACCAAGTAAGGGTATATAATAATGGGTTATATGGTTCACTTTTGCCAGTCTAGGTCCAACACTCAATTATTCCTGTAAGAGGAATTGGACAGCTCACTGGGACCTAGCCAACTCGGTCTCGAGTCAAGTATCTCACTCTTTTCCATAATAGAAAAGGACAGCAGGTATGACTCTATTGCATGTTATGACTCTCATAAGTATCTATACAACCATTAACTACCGCTGAAGGGGGCTCTCTGTGATGGAATGATGGCAAGAACACCTATACATGTACAACGTGTCTCAAGGAGTGTGAAAACAAACTTTGCATGGAACTGTGGAGTCTGCATATGGTCTGTGGCACATACATCGGTCAATGTATGCTCATATCAATAATCTAGAAAACCGACAGTAGGACTGATATATCTGGGATGGTAAGTGTAAAAATATTCACGTGAAGGCTTAGCTTTGTCTGACATCTATTGTCACATGGAAAGAGGCTGGATCTCTCGTGAAAAACTGGTTTCACTCCTCTAGGACTCTAACTAGGTGTCTCATCCTTACGTGGTTTGACATTAGGTGTGCTGGGAGAGTAGACTAAGCTAAGAAAGTTCTACTAGCTATGTATATCACTCAATCTGTGGTGATGTGAGGATCTCTATTTGAGTCACAATGGATAATGAAACTTCGTATAGGATATTAGGTGGCTCAAACATATGGACATTAGGTAAGCTAAGAAAGTTCTACTAGCTATATATATCACTCAATCTGTGGTGATGTGAGGATCTCTATTTGAGTCACAATGGATAATGAAACTTCGTATAGGATATTAGGTGGCTCAAACATATGGACATTAGGTAAGCTAAGAAAGTTCTACTAGCTATGTATATCACTCAATCTGTGGTGATGTGAGGATCTCTATTTGAGTCACAATGGATAATGAAACTCCGTATAGGACATTAGGTGGCTCAAACATATGGATAGGTCCATGGACATGTCTCCAAGATCATCACGATCATCCTCCGCCATAGGTGGTCAGTGTATGAAACAGCCAATCAACAACGAGTTTTAGAGACGGCTCTTAAGTGGCTCTAGTTCAATCAACTAACAATAGGCATATGTTTCTCTATACCTTGCTAGTCACATACTTCTAAACGGATGGGGTTCAAACCACCCGAAGAACCACTATCTCTCCTCGAGTCTGCAGGGACTCATAGTGAGGTTTGACACGTGTCTTATCTGTTCTTCAGTGGTGTGTAGCTTGCCATCCCGTATCGATCTGTAGCATTAATCTTGACTCGCATGACTACTACTGTTGTGGTATACTCTCAAGCAAAGCTATAAGTTAAGATGAGCATACACTAGTGTCCCTCTATCTGGTCAACGTGGTATGGTTTGACTGAAGTCCTTATCTATGTCGTTCCTAGGCTGGGTGAAGTTGTCTCCTTTAGATGAGTCTGATATCAGCTAACTACACTGTAAGTCCTAAGCAATACCAAGAAGGTACCTCCTATACTCGGGGAAGAGGCTAAATCCGAAGTCTCAGAATAAGAACTTAATCGTGTCGGCAAAACACAAGGGAAACACCCTAAAGGAGGCTCCCTCACTAAAATGCTCTTGTTGGCTGAGGTCAAACTGCATGTCTGACCATATGAGCTATATACCCTAACCATAACTCATATATCTGTTGTCATGCTGACTAAACAATATGACCACTATGACCATCCCATCTAGAAGTCACACTAACTTGTTCCTTAATTCTGCCCTATGCATACATATAAAACTATCACTAACACTATCTTACAATACACATTTGACCCAAGAATGTCAGGTCAAGGTGATGACATGAAAGATGGCTGGTGAAGATAATCATGTGCCATCACATCTAAATAGTTCTAGTGCACCTAAATTTCCTCTGCATGTGACATTTTTTACCCTACTATACTCTCAATGCTGTGACATGTGGTCTATGTGCAAAGCTAAGAACATCCTCAAATAGTGGTCCTCTTCTAGGGTGGGGTAACTATTTGGCCCTTACTTTCCTAATAATTGCTCCACTCGGTCAACAATCGTGTAATATACGGATGGTGGTTGCACATCACAGACGGCAGTAGTGGGCATTATCGGTGGTAATTCATCACGATCAATGGTTGGGAAACTCAAACGGTGGTTGTGCAAATTGGACAGTGGTTGTGCTACTCAGATGGTGGTAATGCTACCCATGTGCTAAAGAACTGATCCTAATCGTGTACTTTGTGCACCCACTATTGTCTTTGACATGTCTTCCCCATGTGTTGAAGTGGATCTATTGGCATAATCACATTCTCCGTCTACAAGGATCTCTCTGAAGGTCTATATTCCCCAATATAGACCTCAGACTATGCTTAATGGATCTGTTTAAAGCACTCGATGGTCCATGCTTATGTGTCACATAACTACATCAGTATATACTCCAAGCTCCCTACTTGTGTTATCTCTTATATCTTCATCTCAGAATGTACACCATGTCCCAAGTAAGGACAGATGTGGTGACATGCAAAAGACGGGCAAGTGCTCCAGTGTGGTCAACAAAATTCTAAGTACTCATGTTCACCATCCGACTCAACCTTAGCTAACTGAGCATGTTGACACTCTTATGTCAGCCAAATCTCTGACACAAAAAAAAGAAAGGCATATCTCCGGGCTTATATGGACATTCCAGCGAGATCATAACATTTGCTGAAATCATGATCTCATACCCAACTCGTAACTTCTCAAACCGTTAAGACTAAGGCATGTACTACTCAGGTCTGACTCAACACATAATATGAAATCTTAATAAAATACCAAAGAAAATACATGTCGACTTGGCTAAAGGCATCTCCACACACTTGGCTCAAAACAAAAGCCTTCCATCTCAATCGACCAAGACATGGCTCTGATACCAATTTGTAACACCTCGATTTCGGTTCACTTAAGAACTGAATCATATATGTTGCGATCGAGTTGAGTCATGTTTAAAGTTGTCGGCCGGTATGACTCGATTGATATAATAATCAAAATAACCTTATTGGTGTCGTGAGAAAGGAAGACATTATTAAATACAAGTAAGAAAGTAAATAATTGCACTGACCTCAAGTGTGTGTAGGATTTATTTGTCCTCCCACTAACGTCGGCACAAGATTTCAAGACCTATATATATTATATGAAAAATGTCAATAACAAATATTACTGGTACAAGAAATAATTAATACAAACGGGCAAATGGGTATTCCATTGCCTACGAAAACTTATGAAACTTCAAGATCACTTCATAGTGAGCAATAAGAACCATACTGAAACTTCAAGATTTCCTCTACACACTACGGTGAGCTCAAACTTTGAAACCTACATCGGAACCCACTACTAAAAAAATACTATCATCTCTATATGATGCATGCTCATGGTGTATGCCCACATCATCAATGCATCTTAATAAATAAGTCGGTAGTAAATAAACCTACACGTAAACATCCATCAAGCAAATTGAGACATAATAATAATAAATAATAAATAAATAAATACACTCTTAAATAGTTAAGTAGTAATAAACACATGAACATAAATAATACACTAACCACAAAATAATATCATAATTATACAATATAAGAATAGATAATTAAATACAAATACATAATAACATACACACGAAAAGACAAATAGATAAATACATAAATAAATAAAATTTAATTAGCATAAATTAAATATATCATTATTAATAATCAATAACAAACAAATAAATAAATAACTAATATTAATTATTCATGTTGAACATTAATATAAATATTAAATATACGAAGATACGACTATATATGTATAAATAATTACACGACCAAAAAAATAATTAATAATCAATTTATTAACTAAATAAAATAAGATAAACATGAACAAAAATAATACCTACCAATAAGTACATTATTAATAACAATAATTAGTCACATAATCATTTATCATAATCAACAAATATATAAATAATCATGAATAAATAAATAAATAAAAATAATTAGTAAATAAAGAAAAATACCCATAACATCTAAACCTGCTAAACAATGTGAATATGCATATAAACGGATGTAGGGGCTCATGAATTACCAAAATCGATCGAGAAACATAGGAAAACGAGCTAAACTTGATTGAATGGAGTTGAACCAGATCGAGTCGAATGTAGCACTCCATTTCAGTTCACTTGTGAACTGGCCCAGAAATGTTACCGGCAACTGAATCGTTCGCTAATCTCCTTGATTCGATTAAGACAACCTGAATCTGCCCTCTACATCTTAAGACAGAAATGCAACATGAAAAGGATGGATGAGATGTTTGGGTTCTAACGTTGTCCTACATGCATTCCATCATATGCAAGCAAAAACAGAATAAAAGTAATAAATAAGAAATCCAAAAAAAAATGTATTTCTATAGAAAAACGGATAGAGTTTCCCTTGAAAGTGCAATAATGGCCAACCTGTTCGCAACAAGGATATGTTTATTTTCTCAAAACAATATAAGGCATGACAATTTATCATGACGTTCAGTCATTATTGCCTTCTTCTTTATGTAAGACAAGTTTGAACTCCAAAGGTCCCTATTTATTCACATTCATCTACTTGTTTCCCAGATAGCTTATCAAAATATATTACAACATGATTATCATGATTCACACAATATCAACATGATTATCATGACTCACAATAATTGTCAACCGGTCCACAACAAGGATACAAGGATACGTACATTTTCTCAAAATAATATAAGACATGACAATTTATCATGACATTCAGTTATTATCGCCTTCATCTTTATGTAAGACAAGTTTGAACTCCAAGGCTCCCTATTTATTCACATTCATCTACTCGTTTCCTAGATAACTTATCAAAATATATTACAACATGATTATCATGATTCACAAAGTATCAACACACCATCATTACACATTATAGGTACATGTGTGCAGGGTTCTGTGCTGCTCCTCTGCAATCCCGATAGCTTTCGTCCCTCACGATTCTCACCTACATATATATTAAAAACCGTCAGTAACAAGTATTACCTGTCAATAAAATAACTAATATCAAATGGCACAAGAGACTTGACCCTCCTGTTGAATAAAAACCTTATATACTTCCTTAAGAACTCTCACAAGGGCACTAATGAGAGTCGTCGCCCTCGAACGACAGTGTCCCCTTTCCATATCATTCTCTTTCATAACATTCTCTTTCCTTTGTCATTTCATCAATATCTTTTTGTAGTAAAATCCTTCTCTTTTATCTCAGCCCTCTACATCCTCCGTATTATTCCTAGCCCTGAGTACAGAGGCCGAATACTCTTAAACATGTGCCTTCAGTACCCTTTTTCACCACAAGTCTAGATAAGTGCTGCACAGTAGTACCCGTAAACCTCCACACTTCTCCAGGTTTAAGGAACACAATGGTGGAGCTGTAAGGGTCCCTCAGAATGGAGTGGATGCTCACCAGTTCAAAAGCCCTCTTTGACAAGCACACGCCCTATCTCAAGATGTGGTCGTCGGTTTCCTTCGTTGCACATGTCACTAAAAACACGATAAATAAATAAATAAATAAATAAATAAATAAATAAATATATATATATACCTTGGTAGGCATTTATATAATATAAGCCCAAGGGCATCTTGTGGTGGATCTTCGTTTCGAAAACATGTTCGAGAGATCTCATCCTTGAGGGATATTAATCTAGAAATACGATCGGCTAAATGGCTCATGTAGAGTGGGAGACGATTAAACAACCACTCGATACATCCTCTTTCTTATTCTAAACAATACACAATAGAATGAGACGATAAATAGAGAGTGAGTCCTAAACGAACCTGGTTGAAGCTCCAAGCGTGTCCACGCGCCTAGCAGCGAGCTCCTATTCCGTACGCACACATCAAATATAAAGGCTAACGCCCGCTAATTAAATGATGCCTGAACATCACACATACAACACAATCATTATCTAATAGCCAAACAATCATCAGTGTAGAAATAACTCTAATTCATTCTATTTATACCAATTTTATTATATTTTTCTAAGTTACATTGTAGTTAGTTAGCATGCTTAGTTTACTTTACTTAATTAAATAACTAACAATCATTCACTATCAATCAATTCCTACAAATCATCACTTCCACTATAATTAGGCATTCATCACAACAATTAATCAATCCTACTATGTTGTGCTAATGAATATAAATTTTAAATAATTAAACCGACTAAAATTCTATACCTAATCGTCAATGTAAAACCCGGGCAATCGGCCCGAGGGTTTTTACTGTCGGTTCTGTTGTTACCTAAATCAAGTTAGTAGGGTCCGGCCCTTCTTGCCGTGGTTTATATATAATATATATTGTAAGTTGCCCGGCCTTAGCCTCCTTCAGCATTCGGAACGTCTGTTTGGATGCGGCACGCCCGGCTTTATGATGTTTGGTCCAATTTAATCGTATATAGTTAGATGTTAGGATTGTGTCTCTCGCGTACTTTTTGTGTGCTTACCGTATGTTTGATAACCTTTCGGACCGTCCTAACCCATTTTGGGACATGCCGTGCAATTCCCAAAGTGGGGTATTGCTTTAGGGTCTAAGTTTCTTGGGTTTTGAGATAACCCAACCCATACCACTTTTAGCCAACCCAACCCACTTTTAAATAACCCAACCCAACCTATACATCTATAGTTATGGCACCCATACTCCTATTGGTATGGCACCCATACCCCATAGGTATGACACCCATGCTTTATAGGTATGACACCTACACCTCTAAAGGTATGACACCCACACCTCTATGACATCACCAAGCCAA
>JAVDBV010033894.1:583-19573 GCA_032619315.1 Piper longum
ATATATATATATATGTGTGTGTGTGTGTGTGTGTGTATGTATTATTATAGGGACATATTAAAAAATAGCTTATTTTAATGCTTCGATTTCTATGTACTTATTCACAATTATTAAATATTATTGTAAAGTTAGAAACCCTCATGTTTGAGAAAATAAAAAAATAAAATAATAAGAGCCAAAAATAAGGAATATTAATACATAGTGGTATAACACTTTTAAAGCTGACAATTGTCATATTTAAATTAGTTGTTAAAAAACATTTTTAAAAAGTTACTTGTTCGTATATATACCACTATAATCAACTTAAAAATTACATTCAAACAAAAAGCTGATTATTAAACTACTTATTCAATAAAATATAAGTAATATTACGATCAATAATTCACTAATTTTTAAATAAAAATAACTAATTCTTTGTAATTATTGTTCCAACTTATCTTTTAAATTTCCTTCTACAAAAGACTCTAACCACTTTTACCAACTTCCACTTTGTATTCATGCTATATCAAGTGGTGAGTTATTTTATTTCTTCAAATAATTATATTAAATAAATAATAAATAAACTTAGAATATTTGAAGCACAACCTAGGCAAGTGAAACTAGGATAAGCAAAAATTGAATTTCCCTTCCCTGTGCTATTCTGAATTAGTGTTAGAGACAATATAGATCTTAGCCTTTTATGATATTACAAATAATAAAATTTTCATGGTAGAATATTTATGCTTGCATTCAATTTTCTTTTTTAACTTGAGATTGATAATGCAAAAGAAATAAAATATTTTATTCAAACTCATGATCCCTTGTAAATTTCTCACATTTCCTCGTCTCCTTTTATTAATTTGTTTTTTAGTCAGACTCCAAAGAAAATAAAAGATTTAACCACTTAACACATACAATAAAAAAAAATTATTATACCGTATCTTTTTATTTAATTAGAGTACTCTATTTTTAAAATATGTGTGGAAGGCTATGGCAAACATAAATGCTTCAACACAAAATCCAACCAAATTATATTTTTTTAAAAAATAAAAATAAATAAATAAATAAATAATATTCCAAATTTGAAAAGCGTTCACCCCGCTTTACTCGGAGACCCCCCCGAACGGTCACAAAAACAAAGACGGCAGCAAAACGCTCCTACCTGACGCCGTTACTGCCCGTTGCCGGCCCGCCGACCTCGCCCTTCTCGCAAAAGATAACGGCCCATCTGACGCCGTCAACCCGTCCCCATATTTATTCCCATTTTTCTAATAACCGCCGTTCCCCGTCCTCACCTCTCGCTTCCAAAATAAAAAATAAAAAAAACTGTTTTTTCGTCAATTTCTTCGAACAATTTGTTCTTCGCAATCTTCGATCAATCTTGCGATTCGGTATTTCCAGATCTTGTTTTTCGCACAGTTTTTGCCTTGTGATCTTGCGGTAAAAAATTTGATTTTTTTTGCGTAGTGTGGATTGTTGGAAGGATTGAATCTCGTGCAGGTTTTGATTTGCATCGGATTTTGGGTACATTATTTGTGTTTTTGACGGCTTTTTTGGGTCGGGGAGGAATGCGGGTGCGATTGGTGACGTTGTGGTGGTTTTTTTTTTGGTGCGAGTGTGGGGTTTTTAGGTTTTTTGATGAGTGAATGTGTGTCGTGGAGTTGATGTTGGATGGTGTTGTATGGTATTTGAATTTTTTGGGGGATATTTTGTTTAATTTCTAGCTGTTTTACGTCAAATTCGTGGGAGGTTTTTTGCTAAGATTATTATTTGATTTTGATGAGTGTAGTTGCTGTAATGTTGTCTTTGTTTTCTCGCATATGTATGAAGGATAGTAGTTGCCTTCTTGTTTAGCTATGCTTTCATTTGAAGTAGCTCTACATGTGAATGATTATTCCTTTTTAATGAATGGTGTAGTGGTCTTTGTTCTATTAAAATGTACTTGCTTATTGGTGGATCCTGTGTAAATTTGTGAATTTTGATTACATTCAATGAATGCTGTGCGCCGAATTGTGATTTTTTGTTTTTTTTTGTTGAAGTGATGTAGAGATGTGATTATTTTTTTTTTGTTATTGAAATTGTAGGTGCCAGGTCGAATTTTTTTGGAGCTGCATCGAGCGCATATGGATTACGCTCAGCAGAAGAAGAGTGGATTGATCCCTATATCCCCTTCTCAAACCCCAAAATCGAGCGACAGACCATCCAGGGATCTCCGAGATAGTAATCCGAACAATGGGAAGAATGATGGCAAGGATAGAGGAGTGAATGTGCAGGTTATTGTCCGATGCCGGTGAGGGGTTCTACTTCCATTCCCCATGTTTTAGGATTTTTTTTTTTTTTTTGGTGATATAGAACAACAGCAATGCTTTGGATTTATTATATATTTGGTTCAGGCCACTGAGCGAGGATGAGTCAAGAACCAATACCCCTGTGGTGATATCATGTAATGAGAATCGGCGAGAGGTTTCGGCAGCTCAAATTATAGCCAACAAACAAATTGATAGAACATTTGCATTTGATAAGGTTGGTATTGAGCAATTTCGAATCAGAGAACAAAGTGTAACTCAAATCTTATGTTAGCTGTGATTATGCGCAGGTCTTTGGTCCATCTTCTAGACAAAAGGATCTGTATAATCAAGCTGTGTCTCCTATTGTATATGAAGTGTTGGAAGGCTACAACTGTACCATTTTTGCTTATGGTCAGACGGGGACAGGTAAAACGTACACCATGGAAGGAGGAGGACGCAAAGCCAAGGTTGTTAGATTGTACTCAGTTATTCACAGTTTAGCAGCATCCGTCTTTATGTTCTAATAATTGTCAATGCCACAACAGAACGGAGATTTTCCTTCTGATGCGGGGGTCATTCCCAGAGCTGTTCGGCAAATTTTTGACATTCTTGAAGAACAATGCGCAGATTACAGTATGAAGGTTACTTTTCTGGAGCTATATAATGAGGAAATAACAGATCTTTTAGCCCCAGAAGAAACTTCCAAATTTCTGGATGATAAATCTAAGAAGCCCATTGCTTTGATGGAAGATGGAAAGGGTGGTGTTTTCGTGAGAGGCTTGGAGGAGGAAATTGTGTCCTCAGCTAATGAGATATACAAGATTCTGGATAAAGGATCTTCGAAACGCCGTACTGCAGAAACTCTGCTAAACAAACAGAGCAGCCGTTCACACTCTATTTTTTCAATTACGATTCACATTAAAGAGTGCACACCAGAAGGAGAAGAAATGATCAAATGTGGGAAGCTTAATCTTGTTGACCTTGCAGGCTCTGAAAACATTTCACGCTCAGGTGCCAGAGAGGTATGTAAAGTTTTACTATTTTAAGCTGTAAAAGTTTATTCTACCATAAAAAAGTGACTTTGATACTACTTTTCGTATTAAGGGAAGAGCCAGAGAAGCTGGAGAGATCAACAAGAGCTTGCTAACTCTTGGCCGTGTCATTAATGCTCTTGTTGAGCATTCAGGCCATATTCCATACAGGCAAGTAGTAACCTGTTCTGTTGCACTTTCATTGTTGCTGGGGGTTGAAGGATTTAAGTTTTTTAAGCCTTCTATAATTTCAGAGATAGCAAATTGACAAGATTGTTGAGGGACTCACTGGGAGGCAAAACAAAAACTTGTATTATAGCTACAATATCTCCTTCAGTGGGAGGCCTTGAAGAGACATTGAGCACCCTTGACTATGCTCATCGAGCAAAGAATGTTAAGAACAAACCAGAGGTTCGATTGCTTCTTAAGTTCTTTAACTAGTTTTCATCATGTTATTTTTGTTAGCTAACCACTGAACATATTTGTCTTGCATTTGCTAGATCAATCAAAAGATGATGAAAATAGCTTTAATGAAGGATCTTTATGGTGAAATTGAGCGGCTTAAGCAAGGTCCAATAGTCCTTTGGTTATTTTTTAAATTAGTTATATTTTCTTTAAGAGTACAAGCCACCACATTAAATATTTATTGTTTAACATGTACACTTCTTGATGTATGTTTTGAAATCTTTTTTGTTGCAGAGGTGTTTGCCGCAAGGGAAAAGAATGGAATTTATGTTCCCCGTGATCGTTTTCTTCAGGAAGAAGCTGAAAAGAAGGCGAGTTACTTTTGCCGTTGTACTTGTCTCTCTCTTTAATTTTCTTTAAGATTAAGTATTTTGTTCTTCAGACTATGGCAGAATAAATTGAACTCATGGAACTTGAATCTGAATTCGCTCTACTTCTCTCTTTCTTGGACATAAGATTAATTATTTTGTTCTTCAGGCAATGGCAGAAAAAATTGAACGGATGGAACTTGAATTTGAATCCAAGGACAAGGTAGTTGCTTCATATGCTGCATTTCCCTTACTAATCGGTACATGGTTAAGAGAAGGTTTAACTGTAACATGGATTTTGTGACAGCAACATTTAGCACTTCAGGAACTTTATGATTCACAACAACAGTTGAATGCAGATTTGTCCGACAAACTAGGAAACACTGAGGTTCTGATCCCTCTATATATATAACATCATTAGTCCATATTTATATTGCATAACTGATTTTTTTTTTTTTTTGCATTTTTCAGAGAAGACTTGAGGATACGGAAAGAATATTAAGTGAAGTTGAAGAGAAATATAGGCAAGCAAACAATAAGATTCGAGAAAAAGAATTCCTGATAACTACACTACTCAAATCTGGTAAACTATTTCTAAAATGCCAGTAGAATTTTAAAAACTTTTTCCCACTTTGTGTTGTCTTGAGTATTTTTCTGAAGGTTTCTTTAATATTTCTCAGAAAAAGCTCTCACAGAACGTGCATTTGAGCTTCACTCGGAGTTGGAAAGTGCAGCATCAGACGTGTCAAGCTTGTTTGCAAAAATTGGTTTGATATTTTTAGTTGACACAGCATTTTGTATTTGCTCTCTTACTCGTGGAGTTTCTAATACTTCCCCTGTTTAATTATGATCAGACCGCAAAGACAAGATAGAAGATGCAAACCGAAGCCTTGTACAGAAATTCAAGTCTCAATTAACACAGCAACTTGACCTTCTACACAGAACAGTTTCAGCTTCTGTGACAGATCAAGAAAACCATTTGAAAGGAATGGAAGAAGACATGCATGCCTTTGTTTCAACGAAGACTGAGGTTTGAACTAAACCATTCATTCTTGACAATGAGTAGTCATTTTTGCCCTCCCTTATTTGTTTATTTATTTATTTTTAACTCTTGGTTGAGGAGATGGTTGCACGTCTAATCTAACCTATTTGTTGCTTTGATAGGTGACAGAGTTGCTTTGGGAGAAAGTGGGACAGCTACAAAAAATCTATGGCTTGGGAATTAAAGCTTTGGATGACTTATCTGGTGAACTGGATGGGAGTTCTTGTTTAACACTCAGGAAATTGAATTCAGAAGTTTCAAAACATTCGTCTGGACTGGAGGATGTAATTTTTTAATATGATGATCATGAAATATGTTCTTTCAAGCAATTATACTCATTTCGTGACATGTATAGTCTCATTCTTTGACAATCTATGCAGCTTTTTAAAAAGATTTCTGTGGAAGCAGATGTAGTACTTAATGAATTACGGACATGCCTGTCTAATCAAGAGGAGACACTCTCTTCATATGCATTGCAACAACGAGAGGTTTACCTTTAAATGATGTTCCTTATTTTGAGTCATGCTTCATTTTTTTGTTGCCTTGGAGAAACTTTGTAAATTGAATGCAAAATGTAATTAAGTGGGAGACCCCTTTTCATAAATACAGGGATACAACAGAGCCATGGAGACGGCAAGGTGTATTTCAGGTCTCAATGAAAACTTTTTTAAGACCCTTGATAATCATGCAGCCACATTGGAAAAAATTATTGAAGACTCTCAAGCCATGAATAACAGAAAATTGTATGAACTGGAAAAGAAGTTTGAGGTACTTTATCTCATTAAACTTTTCCATTTGAAGTTTATTTAGATAGAATAGAATTCCATTTTATGTAAGTCGTCTTTTCTTTTATTATAATTACAAGTGGTGTAGGATAAAACTTGAATGGCTGACTGCAGACTCAGTTTTTTATATTTTATAATTCCAGGAATGTGCTGCTAATGAAGAGAAATTAATGTTGCAAAAAGTTGCTGAAATGCTTGCGACCTCAAGCGCCAGAAATAAGAAGCTGGTAGTCATTTTTATCTTTATTATGTGCTCTAACATAACATATGATGTAGGACTTGTTGTCACATGTGCTACAATAAGTAGGGACCCACACATTTTTTATTTTATCTCATAGCCTTGTTAGCCATTTGCACATTCTTGTTCTCGTGACAGTAATGCTTGTGACCTCAAATGCCAGAAAGGAAAAGCTGGTAGTTCTTTTCAACTTTATTTTGTACTCTAACATGTGAGGAAGTAGGAATTGTCGTCATAAGGGCTACGATATAGTAGGGACCCAGACTTTTTTTATTTTATCTCATCGATAGCCTTGCTAGACATCTGCACATTCTTGTTTTCTTGACAGTAATGCTTGCGACCTCAAATTCCAGAAAGGAAAAGCTGGTAGTTATTTTCAATACAGTAGGGGAGGACCCAGACACTTTTTATTTTATCTCATAGCCTTGCTAGACATCTGCACGTTCTTGTTTTCGTGACTGTAAACTATATAGATTTGCTATGATTGATCTCAACGTATTACCCAGACACTTTTTATTTTATCTCATAGCCTTGCTAGACATCTGCACGTTCTTGTTTTCGTGACTGTAAACTATATAGATTTGCTATGATTGATCTCAACGTATTACCCAGACACTTTTTATTTTATCTCATAGCCTTGCTAGACATCTGCACGTTCTTGTTTTCGTGACTGTAAACTATATAGATTTGCTATGATTGATCTCAACGTATTACCCAGACACTTTTTATTTTATCTCATAGCCTTGCTAGACATCTGCACGTTCTTGTTTTCGTGACTGTAAACTATATAGATTTGCTATGATTGATCTCAACGTATTACCCAGACACTTTTTATTTTATCTCATAGCCTTGCTAGACATCTGCACGTTCTTGTTTTCGTGACTGTAAACTATATAGATTTGCTATGATTGATCTCAACGTATTACCCAGACACTTTTTATTTTATCTCATAGCCTTGCTAGACATCTGCACGTTCTTGTTTTCGTGACTGTAAACTATATAGATTTGCTATGATTGATCTCAACGTATTACCCAGACACTTTTTATTTTATCTCATAGCCTTGCTAGACATCTGCACGTTCTTGTTTTCGTGACTGTAAGTAAACTATATAGATTTGCTATGATTGGTCTCAACGTATTACACAGACACTTTTTATTTTATCTCATAGCCTTGCTAGACATCTGCACGTTCTTGTTTTCGTGACTGTAAACTATATAGATTTGCTATGATTGGTCTCAACGTATTCTAACAATTTCTAGTGATTTGACTTCTTGTGGCGTTTCCTTCTTTACATTAGGTTCAAATGACTGTGAATGATCTTCGTGAAAGTGCTACGAATACAACTGTCAATCTGCAGGGAGAAATGTCTACTTTTAAACATTTCACTGCCTCTTTCAAAGACCAATGGACTTCATACATGGTAGATGCAGAAAGCCACTATTTGGAAGATACTTCAAAGGTAGAAAGTGGAAAAGAAACATTGCAAGAAGGACTTCGTGAATGGTAAAGAAGATTGTAGTTTAATTTACTCTTTACCTAGTTAGATTGTAGTTTAATTTACTTCAAATGTGTATTATGCAGCATGGCAAAAACATCAACGAGTGCACGTCAGTGGAGAAGTGCACAAGAGGCTCTCTTGAATCTTGAAAAGGGCAATGTTGCATCAGTAGATTCTATAGTCAGGTAGTATTACGGTTTTATGCATGTCCATGTCTCTTCATTGTTAAAGCAATCGTATGCTACCTACCTTGGGTGCACAATGATTTTTTTGGGATGCACAATGATAATAATCTTTTCTGCTTGCAGTGGAGGCATAGCAGCCAGCCAGCTTCTAAGAAATAGAGTAACAAGTTCTGCAACAGCTGGTTTTGAAGATCTTGATGTTGCAAATAAAAGTTTATTGTCTTCTGTTGAGAGTAAGAAATATGATTAGCCTTTTATTTTTTTACTTCTATTCGTCCATGGGTGTAAAAAGAAAATTAGCTTTTTGAGGTATATAATTTATATTGAATGCAATTCCATTTGCAGATTCCTTAAAACTTGACCATGAAGCGTGCTCGAACATGGATTCCATGATTGCTCCTTGCTGCGAGGAGATGAGAGAACTGAAGGGTGGTCACTATCACAAGATAGCCGAAGTAGCTTCAAACGTTGAGAAATATCTTGGCCAGGAATACAAGGTATTTTAGCAAATGCCATGCCATATTCTTTTGATACATGTTTCAATCTATTTTTATCTGCTGTGGTTTTAACGCACTTTGTTTTCAATCATAGGTGGATGAACCATCTTGTTCAACGCCGAAAAGAAGAACATTCAATTTGCTGGGTACTTCATCGATCGAAGAACTGAGAACTCCTCCATTTGAGGAGCTGCTAAAGCTGTTCTGGGATGCCAAGTCTGGGAAGCACGCTAATGGGGAAGCAAAGCAATTTTCTGGAGCACATGACAACCAATCTCCCGCCTTGAGAGATTCAAGGCTCCCTCTTACTGCCTTAAACTAGACCTTGTTTACACTAGACGAAAATCCTGCTAGAACCTTGTGTACAGAACCGAATTTCATATTATCTTAATGCTCCTTGGCAAAATTTTATAGGGCGGGTCACCAAATTTTTAAATACATCTTATAATTTTGGTGGTCATTGTGAAAGCTTACAAACTTGATTCTTTATTGCAGATTAAACAGCAAATATATTTCTCTTATCACGATATAAAACCGGTTTGGAATTACTTCGATTTCCTATCAAATGAAATAAAGCGATAGATCCTTTATATATTGATGAATATGACTTATGTTCAGTGCCATGTATTTGCAAATTAAGCAACAATAATTGCATTATATTTCACTCCATCGTGTCTCCAAATCGATTCTGTGAGCTTCCTACTTCTCAAATTTTAAATACTCCATGCTTTAAAAAACTCTTCAAAATAAGCATTGGTTTCATAGCAATTGCTACAAATAAACATGGTTTCAAAGCGAGGTTGTCCTCTTAATGTTGAAATTCATTCATCGCAATGCTCTATTCTTGAAAATAGACCTAATGCGCTAAGCAAACAATTCCAAGAAGTTGACAGCAATTGTTACAAACATGGTTTCATAGTTCAGATGGTCTGATGTAGCAACATCATTTTATTTCTAATGCATCATTGTGCAAAATAGCTCTCACAAACAGACTAGAAATCATATCTGAAACCCAGAACAAATGGCCACTCTGCTGCAAGCCATACATGGATTGATAATTGGCAGTCTTCATTCTTCTGCAGCGACTACGCTGATCTCACCCCTCTCCAATAGATCGTAGAAAGCCCTGGTTTTCCTCTGCTCATTCCAGTGATGCATCTTCCACATACCTCCAGCTATTAGGCCGAGAGTCGCCCCCATGATAATTTCCTTGATTACGCTTGGGCCTGTTAGAGTAGCATGAGCAACCTTATGTCCAGCCATTTTTCTTCTTCACCACCAGGAAAATGTAAGGACTGAAGCAGCAAACAATCACAAAAAAGGTACGACAATTCAGATAGATGTCCATCTATCATCCATTCTATTCATAATATAACAAAATTAAAAAAAAAAAGAATCTCAATTCTTTCCACACAAATAGGAAGACTGGAAAACATTAAGGTCACTTTGTAACTATTTCTCAAAAGAGCCACACGTGAGCATCAAAAAATTAATTTTATCCTCACAAATAAGAAATGCAATCGAGTGGTAAACAAATAACCTACTTCCACATACTTTCTTGCAGACCACAGTCACACTAAACAGTTAAAGATGCCCCCCTACTATAAAAATTTGGGTTCCAAACTTGGAAAATCGAGTAGTAAACAAATAACCTACTTATACATACTTTCTTGCAGACCACAGTCACACTATACTGCAAGCATTTGGGCTCAAAACTTAATAAAGAAAACTGGTAGACCATAATCCACATAGCCATGTTTTTTAACCAAAAAGAAGCCAACTGCACAGACAATAGCAACCAAAGCACAACAAACATTGCACACAGTGTTAGTAAAATAAGGATAGTGTCAGTACAGGCCAAGCTATGGCAATGGAAAGTTGCACGAGGCAGAAATATGCAGTTAAACAGAAAACTACTACGCCAGAATTCCATAAATGATGAAATTCTACTGTTAGAAGGGACAACAAATAAAAAAAACAAAAGTGGCATTACACTACTATACAAGGCTGTCGATATCATACATTTCTAGCAAAAAACGGAAGATACTAGCGCAACAAACTACAAAGCAAGCAGCGAAGAGGTGTGCATAGACCATGAACCAATAATACATTCTTTGCAAGCAATTCATTGACATTCCATTCACAGTGTCGAAATCTATAACTAGGTCGTAACCATTTTTCGTACATCACATCCTCATTCAGGCCACACCAAACTACACCATATTACCATTTTTTCTAGAACAGAAATTACAAAAAGAAACATGTCATTTAATGAAGCCGTCTGCTCCTGCGCCAGAAACAAAATCTTAATAGCAAAGAGATATGAGCACTTTCAAAGCTAAAAGCGGCATGTCACATTGCTATAATCTTTAGGATTTAGAATGACAAATGGCCCAGGTCGGGGGTCTATCAAACCACTCCCACTTTCACTTTTCGATAAAATATTTGGTATTGAGCGAATTTCATCATAACCACCAGACCAACCTACCCCATATCCAGAAACCAATAATCCACACAAGCCGGGAAGCAGGTATAGCGCCATCTGTTAGATACCAAATAAGTCCAGAGAAACTCATTTGCTCAAACAAATCAGAACATATTTGCAAAACAATCACAAAAAAATGGTTAAAGAATCACAAAAAGCATCAAATCAAAACCCTCTAGGCATCAAAACTACCCTAGGCAACAACGAAAAACAAAAAGAAAAAAATGTTTTATAATTTGACTCATTAACTATAACCCATCAACCAAACGAAAGGAAGAAAAAGACCAACAATCGAACCCATCCCACCAATCGGAACGGTAAGGCAGACCAAAAGGAGTTGCATCCCAACAATCTTGGCACCAAAAACAAACAAAAAAATAAGAAAATTGAAAAAAAGCATAGATTTTGCGGGAGGGGGATTGGACAGAATAGATTCAAATACAAAAAGAGATTGAATGAATGAAAAATTCCAGAAGAGACGAGCGTTGTACCTCCGTTGAGAGAGACGAAGGGGCGGGATTGCAGCCTCGGGGCGGGGCAACGCCGCCTTCGCTGTTGTTTTGGGGGGGAGACGAGGAGGGGTAAAAATGGAAAAAATGAAGAGTATTGTGGGCCCTACATGTTTCATGTCCATCTAACGGTCTAGATTCTCCCTGATGGAGCGCACCGCACTTTTGTTACAGACGGTGGTGCGTTCGTAGGATAATTTTTTTCAGATTTTTTCTAAATTACAAGTAATATACTTTTTTTTATTAAATATTAAAAATATATCTTATAATTAATATTTTATTAAATATTAGTTAAAATACCTTAATTTTCAACACAAACAAACCAAATTCTGCAAAGAATTTAGATTAAAAATGGGCATAGATTGATATAGTACAAAGACTTTAAAGGTGGTGGTATGTACTCTATACAATGTACAATCGTGTAATATAATATGGTATTTAAAACTCTACTTGGTATTTATATTATTAGACTTGTGCTTACTCGATTCAAAGTTCAATGTTTTATATAAAGAATAAAATTTTTAATCATCTTAATTTTTTTATAAATTTAATTAAATTATAAAAAAAATTACTAATTTTAAATAAAATATACATGATTAAAATTATTTTTATATTAAATTGAAATATTTTGATTATAAAATTTAGATTGTTGGCATATGTTATATGAATGAAGAATATTGGTAAATGAAAATCAAGTAAGCTTGAACTTGATTAGACTTTAAAGTAACTTGAGTATTTATTATTTTAACTCAAATTTTAAGTCAAACAAGTTAAGTTTTGATCTGGTTCGACTCACCTGATGACCGGCCCCTATTAAATAGTATTAATATTTTTTCTTGAATTTTGTTTGTTAAGAATCATGCACACAACTCTTCTATGGTCATTATAGAATTTATTTATAATTTGTAGATTTTTAAAAAAAATTCATGAAAATTTTTATTTTTTCCCACAAAATATAGATTATTTTTTAAATTAAATCCCCTCAACCCAAATACACCACATCTATCTTAGGAACCCAGAGAATTCATAACATGACACTAGTCCACCTTGCCACAATAATGGGTTTCATACATTGTTCACCATCTCATAGCTCACAAATTTGGAATCTTTGCATCCGTTAATTAATCAAATTATATATTTCATAACCACTTGAGGATTCATAATTAGACTCACCTACAAGATCAATTGATAATGAATAAAGATATTTATATACTGTAGGAATTAGGGATGTAAACGATTCAAATTAAGCCAGACATCAAACTATTTTTGTCTGGCTTATTCTTAGACTATTTTTCATAAAAAAAGGTTATAATTTTATGAGACAAGTTTGGGCAGAATTAGATTGGGCATGGACAATTGAATGAAAGTGTCTGATTGATGTCTAAAGTATTTATGGTTGAATTTGACTCATTGATTATGACCGAAAAAAAATAAATCAAACATGTATATTTCTTCATCCGATCAAATTGCTAACTTGGTAACCAAAAAAAATCATAAATTTATAATACAAATGATATTCTCAAAGTTTACTACCATGTTATCATAGATAATTATTAAATTTAAAGCACATAAACCTTAATTTCTAATTTTTTTCACAGTAATGTAACATAACTTTATTCAAATATTTTCTCAATTTTTTTTTAAAATTTTCATACTAATTGACATGAAAAAAATTAAGTAAAATAAAAGAGATAATGATCATATATAAATTAAATATTATTCGTTTACGAGAAAAATTAATATTTATAATGAAATAATAATAATTAAATAATACAATACGAGATGAAAATAAATTCTGATGTTAAGATGACATACGTACATCCACCCGTAAGCGTAGAACATTTGGATTATTTTTTGTTAAATAAGTTTCGAGTTGAGCCGACGTCACGTTTCCTCCACGAAGATGGACTGGGCTGCACACCCCCACGCCCCCCACATGCACCGCGTCGTCCAATAACACCGCAGTGAACGTTCCCAACGCCTGCGTCTAAGTTCAAATCATGGCCGCCGCTCCTTCGTCACTCCTGACGTACACCCGGTCCCCTACCAGACCCTTGTTAAAGCCCACCCCTCACCTCTTCCCAATCTCCACCACCACCACCAGCTACAGACCTTGGCGTTGTAGAGCAGCGAGGCCACCTCTTGTGTTGGGAATGGCGACTGGGTATCATGCTCCTCTCTTATTAATATTGTTGTTATTACTATCATTATGTTATTAGGTTGCGACCCCCTAGGATTGCATTGGTTGTTGGGATAATTGTTTTGTTCACTCATCATGTGTCACTGATTGTGGTAGATTCATGCTGGGCTCTCTTTGTTTGCCACCTTGTTCACTGGTTATGTCCCCCCATGGATGAGGCTTTTGTTGGTTTTATTTTTATGTGAATGAATGAATTGAATTGAGGTTTTGCTTTTGGATCTGGGTTTGGTCTCGAATAATGGAAAAGGAAGATAATTTAGAATAGTTATGTCTTAAAGGTGTGCGTGATTAACTGTACATGTTCTAATGCATTTGATTCTGGAATAGAATTGATGGTTGTTGATGTGGAGTCCAATTATAATAGCTTTGGAACATTGATCAATGTGCCCTATGTCTGATTTTTCTGTGTCTGAGGGGTCCGTGTGTATTTTTGGTTTAGCTAATAGGTCGATTGAATCAATTGTAAAATTGGATGGAGGAGAATGACTGGTAAAACATGGTTGTTGTAAAAAATTGTTTGTTTTATTCTTCTTTATTTTTTTATATGTAATTAAAAAAATTTCCTTCTGTTTATTTTTTTTAACCTTTTTTATTGACCTTTGATGTTGGAAAAAATATTTAGCTGCAATGATGTCTTTTTTCTTATAAAATAAAAATCTTGGTGCAGAAAAGTGGAGGAAGTTCTGCCCCCTGTTCTGAATTCTACTTCTGAACCGCCACCTCTGTTTGATGGCACAACGCGGTATTTATTTTAGTATTTTTTCTTTATTTTTGCTGGTGGGAGATATTTCCTCATGGTACAACAGAAATTGGTGGCATTTATCAAATTTTGTAGAGCTTAAGTTGTTGTCTGAATCGATATTGGAAACTTGAACAGATCGGTTAGTCTCAGAATTTTTTTTTTCCTGATTCAATCACATGTAAGTCTCCACCATTAGAGCACATGAGGGATATAAACTTTGATAATCATGGTTGGTGAAAATAATTATCAAATTAACCTTTTGTGAGCATTGTCTTTTCTAAGTACATGAGGCTGCATCTCATGAATATGGTACAAAGAATTTTTCAGCAATGCTAAGCTAATGTTCTTGTTAAAAAGGCTATCCGATACTTTATTTGACCTCACTTCTTTAACCTTGTTTCTGTATTTAGGTTGTATATAAGCTACATATGCCCATATGCCCAGCGTGCGTGGATTGCAAGAAACTATAAGGTACTACTCGCCCCTCATTTGGTTATCCATACATGTTCCTCAGTTTTGTATGTGTGTATGGTTTATTTGAATTCTTTTTATCCATGAACAGATAGGACTTAACATATGAGACATTTTATTGCTTCCCAGAAAATAACATATGTTCGTGAGAACAGGGTTTACAGGATTCTATAAAGCTGGTTCCTATTGATTTAGCAAATAGGCCTGCTTGGTATAAAGAGAAGGTGTACCCAGAGAATAAGGTACTCCTTGCTAACATGGTTTCTCATGATATTTGTTTACGTCGATTATCTCTTTTTAGATGTGCTGTTTGGAATTTAATTTACTTTCTTCCTTTTTGATGAATGTTTTTTATTTCCTAATACAATGAAATCACGAGGACCAAATTAACGAGGTGTATGTCATTACTTCAGGTTCCTTCATTGGAGCACAATAATGAGGTGAAAGGAGAAAGTTTGGATCTTCTCAAGTACATTGATGAACATTTTGAAGGCCCAAAAATTTCTCCTGAGGTAATGATTTGTGTTCTTAAAGTTCTATCATTTGCTTCAATTTCCCAAAAAAGATATGTACGCAGTTCAGAATTTTGCATGGTCTGAACTGTAGGATCCAGCTAAAAAGGAGTTTGCTGAAGAGCTAATTGCTTACTCTGATTCCTTCAATTCTACGTTTATAAATGCATTTTCTGCAGAGGGAGACATTGCAAGCAAAATTGGTGAGACTACAGGCTTAAAGCTTCATACTTGTGTTTTAGGAGAAGTTAGAATATTTGTGCTTCCTATCAATTCTCAGTAAAATTAACAATTAATGCAGGCGGTTCTTTGGATTATCTGGAAAATGCACTTTCCAAGTTTGATGATGGTCCATTTTTCCTTGGTCAATTCAGTTTAGTATGTATCCCCACTTTTTTTTTCCTGATTCTTATATGGTTTTAGATAATCAAACGATTTATTAGTCTGATCCTTATTTTTCATCATTTCCACTTCTAAACCCATAAGAAATTTGCACTTAGTGTTATAGTTTGGTGATTTGGTCTGAGAGACTACATGTATATTACTTATTTGCTTTCATTTATTGAAATCTTTTTATTGTCCTGGTTATTTGGTACACTGACCCTCAAGCTTAAAGAGTGGATTGTTTTCATTTCACAACTTGTCAGTTTTTATATTTCATTTTCTAAGTAGAGTTCTCAAGATTTAATTTTCACCTATAAATTTTAATCTCAGGTTGACATAGCTTATGCTCCATTTATTGAGAGATATGGCCCCTTGGTTTTGGACTTGAAGAAGTATGATATTACAAGTGGAAGACCTAAATTAGCAGCATGGATTGAGGTATTTGCATCTTTTTCAATTACCTAGACTTCAGATTGGCATATTTGCATGGTTTCTTTCAGAGAAGCCAGATTCATCAACATTTCATATGTATTTTCCAATCACAGAATCTGTGAACCCCCTCTTCAATTTTTAGCTTATCTCGTGGATATTTGTGTTCTTCACTATTTTAAGCTTAGAACTGAGATTACTGTGCTGCTTCTTTTCGGCTATCTAAACTTCCACATCATTCTTATGAAATATCTAAGTTTACTTACCTCATCTTTTCTCTCCAAACCTCTTTTCCTTCATTGAAACAGCCAATCTGTATATGGACAAAAAAGGGGTCAGATTGAATTTTTCCTTATCATACTCATGTACTTTGAAAACAATGATATGTGTGTGCCATTGTAGGAAATGAACAAGATTGAGGCCTACAAACAAACTAAACGTGATCCAAATGAGCTTATTGCAATATACAAGAGACGGTTTGGGGTAATTCCTGTTTCCCCGCTCTGAAATCCAGCTTGTAGTCACCAAGAATGAAAAAAAGTATCAAGAGGGAAAGAGGTGGATTGAAACTGATGCTCCCTTCAATTTGGTTTGCAGGTGAAGTAGAGAGCCTCTTGCAGCCAAGTCTTATACATACATATAAACAAATAAACTAGAACTGGGATTGCTGAGATCTATGGACAGTATCTATGATACTATGTTGTGCCTTTCACTTTGAATAATCACTTTGTCAGATCAATGCTTCTGCAATTGCAGGTGTACTTGTGATGATCAATGCGTGTATTTGGTGTTTTACACAAACTGGAAACCGAATTATATTTATATAAGTATTGTCTAGTGAAGTTAATCACTTAGTTGTATACTGTCTGAAATTGAATTTGAAGGTAATAGCCAAAAACAAGTATCACACAGCAAATTGAATTTGTAATATCCTCTAATTAGTTAGTCCCACGTCCAGGATATGGTATAAGATCTATTATATTAACGAGAATGTATTTATTGTTTTCATTTTCAGTTAACCACTTGTTAAAAAAAATAATTTTAGTGCTAATCATGCAAAAGGTAATTATTGATAATAGAAAAACTAGTTAGCCAGACTAGAGCTGACTCAAACTCAAATCATTCCAATGTCCCTAGTATGTAAATAAACCTAGTTTGAGTCGGCCAAAATTAGCTCGAGCACCCTACTTCTTTGATTATGGAAATATATCCTCATAAAAATTTCATAAATTAATCATGCATTGAAATAGCAAAATTTATAAGGCTAAAGGATTAAAAAGTTAAGAAAAAACAGTAAAAAGTATCAAATTTGTGCTTACCCAATTTCTATATCTCAACATGTATACTATCAAATTGATCACCAGCGTGGAAAAAATCGATCATGAATGGCATCGCATGCATATTGATTTATAGTGTAAAGATGCTTGTAAACATTGCAAGTAAAGGAAGTATATTAGTGATGATAAATTTGAAATCATAGTTGTAAAAATCGGAATTAGACGTTGAATCGGATTAGAAAGGAGTTATTGAATCGGAACGATTTATCAAAAATTGGACAAAAATTGTTTTACTTAAATCAGTCAAAATCGGTGGATTATTATAAATTTATACAACTGTAATCGTGGCAAAGCCGTGGGAGCTTTTTTTAATAATTATTATGCTTATCAAAGTTTAACTATAGAATAATACTTATGGCAATTTTTTTATTTTTTATTTTTGAAAATTTCTTATGACATGGTAATTTCCATGGAAAAAAGTGTCAAAATTTTAATACATATATTCTTTAGCCAAAGACGATGCATTTTTTTTAAAAAAAAATGTTTGATACAGTTTTACCACCGAGATCTGTGACAAAATTTTGATGCAAGTGACAAATAGCCATGTTAAATTTTTTAATATGCATAATTCTCACCAATCTCTGATAGGAATTTTGACACAGATGAATCGTGACAAAGTTGTGATAATTTTGTCATAAAAACAGTTATGTGATAAATTTACAATGACAAAAAGACTATTTTTTCCCACTTGTGAGTGGGTCCAACTACTCAAAATTCACAAAATTAAATGCAAAAATATATAATTATGATACTTATAAATTTTTAAATCAATATATTATCTTGTACCCTATCATCTTAATTATTAAACTAATTGTAATAAAATTAATTTTAAAATACTCTTAAACTAGCGCACTAATTTTTAGAAATTCTAAAAGTAGGTCATATTAATATTAAAATAAAAATAAACATTTATCAACCTTCTATTCACTAGTAGAAACAAAGCTATCAATCACTAAAGACCTAAAATCGGGTTGCTAAAAAGTTTTGCAACCGGACCTGTGACCGAAAATAACAATTATAGAAGGTGGGTCGCAAATAGCTTTTGCAACCGGAGCAAACCGACGCTTTATGATTTCAAATATTACAATAGAGGCAGAAGTGTGGCGGCAATGGGGGAGCTAGGATGATTTGATTTGGATCTTTGGCCCTCTTTTTTTTTCTCTTGAAATCAATAATTTGCAACTGGCATTGCAACAACAAGCAGGCCGCAAAGTATATCATGAAAATTGTTTGCAACCGGCTTGCAACCGTAATATCTATGCCAATATGATTATTAATGTCATTTTTTATGAAAATTGCGACCACGTTTGTGACCACCAACACGATTACAATTTATTTTAAACGACCAATTTGCGACTAGAAATGCAATTGCAAAATATTTCATATCTTTAACAATCGCATGCAATAACCAAAAAAATAGTTACAAACAACGATCATAAAACAGTTGCTGCTGTTGTTAAAGAACTTTGCGCCCACTTTGACGGTTGGAACGAGGTTACAAATTTTACATGTTTCAACCCGGTCGCTCGCAAGTTGCAAATTAGCGACCATAAAACCGGTCACAAAACACCGTTCGTTGATGACCACGTTTCTACTAATGATTT
>JAVDBV010033951.1:479-13870 GCA_032619315.1 Piper longum
GGGGGGAGAAGAAAAAAATTGTTTCTTATTGAATTTGAATCTTGTTCAACGACCAAACTTCTAGCTCTAGCAAGGCATTGAAAAAATGGTTGATTTTGGTGTCTGATTTTAAATTCTTGGGTTTGGTTGGGCTATGATTTCTTGTTGGTTGCAGTAAAATTGACAATATTGGTGGAAAATTCAACCTTTGGTTGATGGATTTTTCTTTTACATTGTTTCTTTCTTGAATCTTGTTCAATGACCAAACTTCTACATCTAGCATTGTTACTAGCCGGTTCCTTGCCACAAAGTAATTTTTTGACGTTGCTTATGCAACCTGATTATATGTTTATAGGTCGTTAGTGCAAAGAGAAACATTCTTAGTTGGTTTAGTCCATGATTATTTGATCATTTGATGACTTTCTTGGTGATCTTCTAATTATACATTAATTGTCGTTACGAGAAGTAAATACTAGAACCATATTTTTTGTTGGCTGCATCATAAGATTTCTGACATGTGGTGAAGGCTTGATATGTATTGATTATAATTTGAAAAAAAGACATTGGTGTTTTCATGGCCTCCGAGTTTTCACCTTCCATTCCCCGTGTTTTTTTTAAAGAAAATTGGCTATAATTGACTGCTAGTACTTATGCATTTTGCTTATCCCACACCCCAACATATGACGAGGATTAGCTTCAAGAAAGGCATCTGGCCATCAAAATTTTGTCATTTCTAATCACATGGATCCTATTTTAGGATCCATGTCCCGACACTTTATTTGTCAAAGCTGATATTTATTACCACCCATGATCTTTGCAAATTATCATATGCTTGCTTTTATTTTTTTATTTTGAATATCATTGGTTCATACTAATTTTTGTTCCATTATATTGTAGGTCACTTCTCCTTATGGGAACAATATTCACAATGCTGAAAATACTGAATCTGGCAATTTTGCATTTACATCCACTGAAGCTGGTGACTATATCACGTGCTTTTATGCACATGATCAGAAACCACCTATCACTCTGACCATTGAATTTGATTGGAAAAGTGGAGTTGCTGCAAAAGATTGGTCAAATATTGCTAAAAAGGGATCAATTGATGTAAGTACCTATGGAAGATGACTTTTATTTTATTTGTGATCCACTTAAGTCCCACTGCATCTGCAAGAAGCTCACTTATATGTGCCAATTGTTTGAGGATTTTGTGTCATGCTCTGTTGATCTTCTAGGCTTTTATCAAGGAAGTGTTCTTTTTCTTCATTCACATTTTGCTAAAGATATCAAACTATTGTCATAAAAGACGATTATCGTATCATATCATTCCACTTTTTTATTACTTATATGAAATGTATTCTGCAACATCACTAACTTTTTGTTCTGTTCACTAATTCCAAGTGCATCCTTGTCGTTTCTTTTCCTCATTTTTTATGCAATTTGCAAAATTAGTATCATGAAGACATTATCCACCTGATTTCAAATGACTTGAATTAATTCTGCCATTCAGCTAAATCAGCATAAAAGAAATTTTTAAATTTTTGACTGTCAGATCCTATTTCTTTCGAGTGTTTTCATATAATTCTTTTTCAGTCGTTTCATCATATTGTAAGATAACTACATGGTAAATATTTATTTCTTGTCGTGCACTTTTTTATCCCCTTTTTGCTCATTTTCATCCATCTTAAAAACAGTTTTTGTAGATTTTTCATAATCATTTATGACAATTTCCAATCTCTTATCACTTAGAAGTAACAACTTGACTTTCTTAGCTCTGTATTCATATATGTCATTATTGGTTATCTTAGTAGTTACATTATGATGAGATTCTGATGTTAAAATTGGTAATTTTGATTGTCATCTTATATGTCATTATCACAATATGTCATTTTGACTGTTACATTTAGATGCAAAAAATACTAAAGTTTTGCTATATCATGATGCACTTTTACCAGAAAATGGTATCAATCGATACCCTCTCTGGGTTTCTTCTCATTCTCCAATCAAGAAGAAATAGAGAAAAGATAACTAGAAATAAACTGTTACTAAAATAAACTTTACTTGCTGAAAATTTTGATGATCCAAATATCATCTTCAATGCTAGATATTTATAAGAAAACATCCTACTTCAGCTAGGAAAGCAAATAATTAATCAAGTCCTCTAAGAACTCTGCCTGATTCATAACTTTTGCTCAAATAGGAAAGAACTAATATAAGACTCAACTACTATTGTTTATAATAGGAAAGAACTAAATTAGGAAAGAGACTAGTTGTTCCACTTCTTTCTCTCATAGCACTTGAATGCCTTTGGATGTTCAATCTTGTGGTGGAATTCTACTAATTCTTCCTTTTTGGTCTGGCTGCGAGGAGTGCAGGGATAATGTCATCATATTACTTAGCAAAAAATAATTTTAGCAGAAGAAGCAAGTTATAGAGGAAAAAGCTGGCCTCTAGGGGATGGAGGTATAAAGGTAAAAATTTTAATTATCATCTTAATACAATGAAATGAATGTGTGGAGTAGCCCATCTTTGTAGGCATAACCCAAAAAGAATCTTAAACTAAGAAATATTCTTATTGTGTAGCTATTTAGTCCAAAAATAGTCCGATAAAACTTTAATTCTTAATAAAAGACGAAGTTTGGAGAGAGCTTTCATTTTTTAATATAGGAAGCATATTTGTTTATCATTTTATAGAACTTCATCTTTGAATTTAATACAAATACACGAGGCACGACAAGGTTGTCCTCCATAACACCCTCCAAAATATGAGCCATGGAACGCATCCATTGGTTACAAACCACAACGAGGCTGTCCTACATTACATTTACCGAAATATGAATGATGGAGCACATCAAGTGATGGCAAACCACAACAACGTTGTCCTCCATTACATCCACTATAAAATGAGGTATGGAGCGTATCCATTTGTGACAAACTGATTGCCTAATGGGATATCAAGTCTATCATCCATGGTCATGCTACTGGAATTGCAAACTTATGCACTATCTCGGTGATGTTAATCTTGAATCCTTACTTTATCTACCAACACTATATCATGTTTAAGAAAAAAGTGCCAAGGAACAATCTTTTGACTTTTTTGTAGCATACCAATCTGTAGAAAGGGCAAATGTGATGCGGCCTCAGATGATTCTTGTTGTAAACAATCAATCTTTCCCTTTGTCAAAATTATTTTTACTTAACTTGTAATAGCTATTTATTTGATATTTTTATTGTAAACCTCCAATACGTAAAAACTAGAAACTAAACCCACAACTTTTTGTATCTTATCCATGTTTGTAACTAACTTAAATGTATGATGCATGATCCTTTCATGAATCTTCTAGTTTGACCTCTTCACCTTCTTTATGTAGGTCAGTCTTGAAAAAGTTATACTGTAGGAACAATCTTCTTTATGTGACTTCACCCTATTTTAGGTGGGCTGATCTTAGAAGTGTTATATTGTATCATATATTAATATGGTTCAAAGTTGACAAGTGTCTTAAGTTATAATTAACCATTTTTTTTGAAAAAAATCTGCCAACTCTTTTACATTATTGATCCAAAGCCTGAGTAACGGATAGTGGTTGGTCTCAGGAAAGGCAATTAACGTCCAGAAATTTTCCATTTCTACCCACAAGAAGCAGTTGAATCTGGCTATTAACGTCCAGAACAAATGATGAAGATGATCTATTGATACTATCCATACTTTCTTGGAAAGTGTCTCTGTGTTTATATTAACAGTTTATATTAATGTGAGAGTATGCTATCTGGCTACGTTTGTGTTGCTCAGAAAATGCCTAAACTTTTTCTAGTTATATGTCATTAAAATTAAGAAGGATATATATTCTTCCAGATGATGGAGATGGAATTGAAGAGATTGCAAGATACTGTAACAGCTATCCATGATGAGATGTTTTATCTTCGTTCCAGGTATGACATTCGTAACTCTATGGCATGCATGCTTTTTGGGGCACACAGCCCTCATCCCATGCTGAAAAGGCCCTAGGAAACTATAGAACCGTCTTGGGTTTCGTGCAGGGAGGATGAAATGCAGGAGTTGAACAGATCAACTAACTCCAGAATGGCTGTCTTAACCGGTTTCTCCTTTGTCGTCTGTTTATCAGTTGCTGGCTTGCAGCTATGGCACTTGAAGACCTTTTTTGAGAGGAAAAAGCTGCTTTAGAGTTGGTTATTATTTTTCATGTTCCAGCTGATAAATTTATTGCTATTATTTGGTGTCCAACTTGATTTAATCGTTTAGCCATTATTTTCTTGTAGTAGAAATTGTTTGAGAAAGATTTCACTCAGAATGTAGGTAGAAGCTCAATTATGTACAAAGATTTTTGACATTGAAATTGCATTGCATTATGAATTAGAAATTTAGAGCCACCACAAGGTCTAAAACATTTGTATGTACTAGATATGCATACAAATCTGATCCAATATAAAACACAAATAGTATAAGATCAATATGAAATATAAAAAAAAATTAATAAAGTGTTATTATTTTTAATATTTAAAACTATATTTTTATAAAGTATTATAATTTAGATCCAAATATTTTAAGATATAAATATTTGAATAATTCAAACTCCTATATGAATTGAATTAATTCGTACTAGATAAATAGGTTAGATACAAATAAGATTTTGCAAATATCCATTATTCTAAACTATCTCTAATTTTTTCCTTCCAGCACCATTAGTTACTAGGCTCAACCTTCACCTCCACCGTTGGCCTCCGACCTCGCCCTTTACTTAGGGTTTTAAATACCATATGGATGACCATACCAAATTTTTAAGTGATATGTTTGATTCAATCCGGTTCAACTATATCCTAAAATTATAAATAAAATATTTCGTTGATTATTAAGAATATATTTTGTTATCAATATTTTATGAAATACTAATTACAATACCAAAATTTTTAACAAAAAATCAAGATTTTGTGAAAATTTCATACTAAAATGCCGGATACTTATTAAAATAGTACAAAGGTTTAACCCTTCCCCAATAATTACTGGGAAGCGGTGTGCCTGGTCCAGAGTTGAGTCCCTAAGTTTTCTTGAACTATGATGAACAGAGTACTTAATCAAACCGATTATATAACTCGAATCTTAATCATGTACATACATGAAATGTCAATCTTACCCTTCCCCTCCTTTAAAACACTTCCCACCTCGTTCTCGTCCCCTTCCCGGCGTGTAGCCGGAGCTACATCGGGCGCCGCCCCATGCATACAAGGCCGCTTCTTCCCTTGTTTTTCCGGCGAAAGGTGAGGTTCACACCACCTTAGGGTCATCGTTAGGTGGATGAGCACGCTTGGGTCTTGCTTGTGGTTGGGATGCTTGAGGAAATGCGTGGTTTTGATGCTTTTTGTTTGATACCCGCCTTTCGTTTGATGAAATGCTCCAAGCACATGTGTTGTGTGTGTGAATTTTGTAGAAGTTAGATGCTACGTGTGGAAAAATAAAACAGACTGTTTGGTGTTTGAGTTGGGATTGAAGTGCTAATCTTGTATTTGTTCAGAAATTGTTTGGGTACGATTGAAATTTGATTAATTAGTTTTTGACTTGCAAAAGGTTGTAATTGTACGCCCTAATCTAGTTGATTCTGGTCATAGAGTTATGTAAAAATAGGCAAAATGAAATGTTGAGTAAGAGCATGTGATAAGAGTCATATTACTTTTTGTCAGGTTTGGGAGTTACAAATTATTCTTGTCACTGAGGTGCTTTTTTGGTTATTCTGATGCGGTGCTTATGAGATCAGATGCCAAGCCATGCTCCCGTTTGATGAGACACACTACACGGATATTTTGTGTTGGAAACAGACTTACTTTTTGGGTTCTTTGCCGACGGCATTATGGTATGCATAAGCTACTGCATCTTTTGTCACATCTTTGGTTTGTGATCGTTTTACTCTTCCCACTTAGAGTATCTGTTTGTTTTTGGTTCCCCATATTTATTTTCGTTGCCTTCTATTTGTCAGATTCTATGTGAATCATGGAGCAATCTAATGATTACTAATATCAATAAACATGATAAAATCGTGTTCTTGCTTGATAGTTGCTTGGCTTGTAGTAATAATCTTCATGAGCTATGTTTAGCTTTTATTAGTCGACCTCTTAATTGCGAATAAATAGCCCTTTCCTGATTTCCACTATTGCTTACTATGCTTTGATTTTTTTCCCAAAGCTTGTTAGCTTTTTCTTCCCTACTGCATGTTTTTTTTTTCTAGGTATCATAATTTCTTGATGTTTCTTTTGATCTCCTTCCTCACTCTTTCAATTGTAATGACTTGGTCCAAGTGTGAATTGATGGGCATAATTATTTTCGTAGAAATGGTTCACTAAAAATAAGGATTTATAGGTCCATCCCCACTAATATGTTGGATCTTATCCTAATAAGTATTGGACGTGAGATTAACTATTTAGGTTATCTTATATTCCACCTACCTTAAAGAGATTCTTTGCTCAAAATTTCTTTTTATCGTTCATGAGTGTAGTGAGTATCCTCTATACCCTACCATCAAACACGGTCCTGGATTAGCTCTAATTCCTTTTGTAACCACTTACCTAAGTGCAAATTGATGATGCAAGAGTCATTTCTTCAAAATTGGCAAGCCAAGTTAATGATTTATAAACACATCCTCTTTGATACATTGTATTTTATCCCTGTAGATATTAGATATGAGACGAATTTGCCAGAGATCACGTCAATATTCACCATATCAATCACATTTTTTGCGATACTATTTTCAACATTGTGGCTGCGACAACTACCCTAGTAATTGTTGGTTCTTGACTATACAAGAACCCATATAATAGAATTGATTAGTTACAACGCCTTGCTGTCCAAGTAGATATTGATAAAGTTATAAAGTTATGACTTGCAGTTTATGTAGATCAAACATATATTAAATTAACTTAAAATAGACACACATGAACACTGCAAACCATTGTCTTGTTATGTAAAAGATAAACAACAATTTGATTGTTGTGAAGATGGAACGAGAGAAACAAGAGAACTAAAACTTATGCCTCTTGACATTGCCGTCTAATCAACAAACTAAAATGGACTTCTCCAACTCTAGTAACGGCACATGTTATCAATAGGAAACAATAATAAATTGATCAATGGGTGACATGAAGAATAAAACAATGACTATTGCATCAAGGGAAGAGAAAACAATACTTACAGATCATGAACAATGAATAAGCATTAAAACAAATAACTTTATTAAATAATAGAAGATTTGATGTAGAATAAATAAGTTAATTCAATCAAAAACCTTACCTAATTAGAATGTATTTCATTACCTCCAAAAAAAAAGTGATAATAAATCAAAGAAAAGGAATACCTCTGGGATAGAGATTAATTTAATCCTCCCACACGGAACGCCCTTTTGTAATCTACCAAGTCAAGTAATTATCAATCCAATAGAGTTAAGAAGGGAGAGACTTTGATGGTGGTTTTTGAAGAAGAAGATCAAAGGGTTATATGGAGAACAAGGGAGAAAAAGATTCCCCAAGCATATCTCAACAACATGATAAGGACTTGACTTAAAAAATCTCCATAGCCTAAAAATTATGAGTTGGTGTGACCGTGCCTCATAGTCATGCCAATCCAGGTTTGTTGGTCGATCCCATATGACCAACATCCCCTACTTAGGGTGATGCATCGTGAGGCTGTTGGAGGCTAAATTAGTCTTTTATAAGTCCCATAATAATTCATAAGTCCTATTCCATGACATGCCTTAGAAACAAATCCGTAGTTGATGCCTTAGTTAACGGATTTGCCAACATCTTGAAATTTGGAATGTGACTTATGACCAATTATTGCAGAATGCCAAATATGATAGTGTATCTCAATATGCTTGCCCTTTTGTATTGATTTCATCAATTTTTAAAATGAACACCATTGCTTAATTATTACACATTGCGATTGAATAGGTTCATTAGTCAAGGTTTGTTTTAGACATGTTAAAAAGTCTTTGATCCACACAATCTTGGTGGTAGCTAAACTAGATGCCACAAATTAAGGTTTTATATTAGATCAAGAAACAAGTTTTTGTTTCTTCCAACAATACGAGATTGCACCACCAGTAAATATGAACACATGCCCTGATGTCGATTTTGTATAAGTGTCTGCATTAATATGATTCTGTTTCACCAAAAGGTGCCCACTTCTTGGTCTGAAATGTGAGTTTGAAGTCTTTAGTACCCAATACATATCTAATGATGCGTTTTACCGAACTTCAATGTTTTATACATAATTTATGTTGATATCAACTGACTAAGCTTACTGCAAAGTCTAAATCAAGACAAGTACATTACATGATAAGGATATTGATAAACACTGTCACTTTATGTTTGACATCCTACAGAAGGGGAAATTAGTCGTTAGCTGTAATACCCGAGTTAATTTTTATTTTATTTATTTTGGGTTCAACCAAGGGTTGAGCTAGCTTAGACCGGGTTGTGTTGGTTGAGGAGCTTGAGAGTGGTTAACTTGTGAAATTTTTTAACTATCAAATTTGAACGTGTAGAATTTAGGAGTGTTGACTAGGCCTTGGTAAGGTTAGGATGGAGTTCAGAGTTGGAGGATTTTCGGTGGGGTTTTCTGATAGTTGCATTTTTGAGTTCGTTGATATGGATGCCACTGGCTTCATGCCTAGGTATGGGCGGGAGTTTAACTTGTTGTATAATATCATGTATTAGGCTAGACCAATTCTACCAATTGCCTAATTTCTTTTATCATCTTGGGTTAATTACTGTTTTGATTAAATACAGGTTAGTGGATATTGTTGGCTGGGTCATTATTTTCCTGCTGTTCTTTTCTGTATTAGTATTAATCCATACACACTTGTGGTGATTGGACTAACACATGCATCTACTGATTGGCTGCACCTGATCTGTTTATTTGCATTTGAGATAAATGATCGGTTCATGGTATTGGTTCATGATTGTCTATAGCTTGTATCATATGATTTAGAGGTGGAAGGTTGGTCTATTACAGAGGTAGTGTAGTTTTAGATGATTTATTAATATAATTGTTGTTATTATTATTTTACCAATACTAGGTTGGTCTAGTGTTATCATTCTTTTACTTATGCTTGAACCCAGTGATAATTATATCAACGAACTCAAAAATGAAACGACACAGACCCACACGACTCGCCCATGCATTCGCAACACATGCATGGAGTAAAGCACAAGTACATAATCAAACGACAACAAAGCTCCTACTCTACATGGATGAAATGAGAGGAATAATGACAGAGAGAGAAGAAGGGTACCAGCAGATCAAGAGTGGGGAGGAGAGGAGAGGAGGGTGATGGCGGTGGGGTGATGCCCTGTCAAGGTTATATGGTGATCTCAAATAACCCATTTCCTTAATAAAATCCCCTAGAAAATCCTCCAATTCTCAACTCCATTTTTACCCTTACCAAGACCTAGTCAACACCCTAAAATCTACTCTTTCAAATTTAAAAGTTCAAAACTTTAATAACTTAACCACTCTCAGGGCACACCCTCAAGCAGCACATCCCAGTCCAAGCTAGGCTCCCTGCTTGGTTGAACCCAAAATAAGTAAAATAAAAATTAAATCGAGTTTTACATTTGTTATATTCCAACTTCCAAGATATTGGCATATCCGTTGACTAAGGTGTTGATTACAAATTCATTTCTCATGTACGTCCATAGTATCGAACCGAGAAACTAGTTTAGCCTCTAGTAGACTTTAGGGTGCATTGCCCAAGTGTGTGATGCTGGTCATATGGGCTCAACCCATAGGCTGGGTTTTGGGTTGGCTATGAGGTATGGTTACACCAACTTATAATTTTTGGAATTTGGAGTTTTTTTGGTTAATTGGTGAGACCCACCATGATTACCAACTCAATTTATATCATGTTGAGATATGCACGTGGTTTTTTCTCTCCATTCTCCAAATTACTACTCGGTAATCTTCTAAAAAAACCACCGTTCAAGTTTTCTCTCCTTTCTTTCTCTATTGGATTGATTATTACTTGATTTGGTGGATTCCGATAGGGAGATTTGTGTGGGATGATTAAATTAATATCTATCCCATAAGTATTTCTTCTCTTTTATTTATCATATGTGTATTGTATTTCTTTTTTTTTGCAGGTAATGAATTAAATTCTAATTAGGTATAGGTTTTTATTTTATTAATTTATTTATTCTACATCTGTTCTTTTATTATTTAATAAAGTTATTTACATTATTTCTTGTTCGTCTTTCATGATCTTCTCTTCTCTTGATGCAATAGTTACTGTTTTCTTCTTTTTGTTCCTCATTAATTAATTTATTATTGTTTCCTACCCATAACGTGTGGTGTTGGATTTCCACTTACTTGACCCCAAAAAAATACAGAACATACTCTTATGGGTTTCAAACATAGATTCCTCTTGGTCAAACTCTAAAAGAAAATTATGTTATCAACTTTAAATATTAGACAATTTACCTCTTAATTAGACATTTTATACACTTGGATAAAGAATGATAAACCTAATAGTTTAATAAACAAATTTGATGAATAGTATTAAGAAGAAGATTTGAGACTTAATAAACATGACAAGTTGGGATAACTCAATGAGATAATCAACCAGACCAAAGTTTATTATATCAATGTCATCTTCCTGCAAACAAGGTATTAAAAGCAAACTTGTTCTAATATTAGTAGCAATCACATGATATAGATAGATAAGGTAACCGATGATCATAGCAACAAGAAAAAGGGAAAGGTTATACTTACAGAGGATGATTGAATATAAAACAAGAGACAGAACAAGTATAAAACAAATAAATAAAAGTATAATTAATTAAATGACAAACTTTAATAAAAAGTTGTAATAAAGAACATGATGTAAATGAATATATATTCATTAACCAAGGCAATTACAACTATAAACCCATCCAAACTTAACGAAGAACAAGTAAAATCTGTCCTTTATACAAATCAAATGTTCATAATCCTGCAAATAAATTAAATACAAATAATTAATCAAAGGAACTATTGGATCGAGATTAATTTAATCTTCCAATACGGATATCCTTGTTGGAATCCTTCACGTCAAGCAATAATGCCTTATTGCCATTGTCACTATTTCGCTTTTCAACCATTGCTTGTGGAAGCCATTTGTCTACTGCTCTCCTTTTTCTTTCTTTGTGCTATGAAATAGAAAGGAGCTGAAACATTTTTGCATCACAATGTGGAATTACTATCCATTCTTTTTGTTACAAATAATTACTAGCAGTGCTTGTACAAGCAATGCTGCTATATCTTTACCCTGTTTTCATATGACATCATAGTTGTTTTCTAGGTCCTCGAAACACTGTACCCAGGAGTCTGAGGTGGGTTTCCTGTGGAGCGGTTGTGGGCAGTTCAACTTCTGCTCTTCTAGTCTGGATGTTCAGTCCAGAGTGTGAGCCTCAAAATATTGCCGCTTATGACAACCCGCGGAAATGTGTGCCTCGTATGTTCTTGTTAAATTGATTCCTTTGTAAAATCAATGTTTAATTACTTCAGTCATGGCGTGGGAAAGAAATTACTTGAATCACGTACAATGAAGTGTTAGGATGTTCTTTTGCCAAAACAGAAAGAAGTTTTTGTACCATTGTGCACTGCATGATGATTTGTTGTGATCCTGTGGATGGTGCGTGCGTGCGTAAAATATATAGTTTTTTATTTCCTGCAAAATGGTAAGGACGGTTAAGAATGTCCATTTTGTTATTTTCCATCGACAATCATAAGTGGTTAATCCAGCAGATCTACGAACAAGTGGACGTTGGATAGTACAAGGCTCCAACCGTTTTTTAAAGTCAGTCAGCTCGTTAATCCAGCAAATTAATGGCACTCGCCATTTATTTGGGGAAAAATTGCTTTAACTATTTTGATACTATTTAAATTTAAATTTGGATTGGCAAATAGGACAGTAGCATATGACCATCTACAGATTTTCTGTTTTGAAAGTTACAGCCTTAATTTTTAGTGGGGATGGTGTGCGATGTTTGTAGGGATGGTTTCTAATTAGATGTAAATCGATATGGGTATATTGTAGCTGAATCTCATCGGTCTTTGGTCCGATTTGGTATAAAAAAATGTAAGTAGTATAAATTTTAATATGAAATGTGGGATAAAGCAATAAAAATTATTATTTTAAATATTTAAATTATATGTTATAAAGATAACCACATAGTTATATCCTGTTCAAATATTTTCAGATATTTGAACCCACCCCTGAATGCCCTTAAACTTTTTCATTTGTGGGCGTTCTCTAAAATCATGGGAGGCCTATTGATTGCCCTCTTTTACATAAGAAAATATGTAGTTAGTTTTATGCGAACCCATGAGAACTCCCGAATATTGTTGTGCAAATCCATTTGAATCACTTTGTTTCAGCTGTTTCAATTTGACTTCTTTAGGATCTGAGTAAAAAATATATACTTACATTGAATCGTTAAAATTGGTCTTCAAATTGCCCTATTCAAATCGAGTTTGACTGATTCATAAATGATTTATGAATTACTATTCTTATCACCCATATTTTACTCAATTTATTGGAGTAAGTACTTTAAAAACTTGCTTAATGAAATAGTAGAGTTTGTCAGGAGGAGGGGGGGAGAAGACTTCAATATTTCCTTAAGTGCAGTCTTGTTTGTCCAAAGGGGACACTATGTACTTAATAATCGTTGTATATAGGTAGGGTTTTGTTAGGTATCACCATAGATGGTTGGAAATTTAATTTATTTATAAGCTTAAGCATTGGGTTTGGTCGAGTATCCCCCACTGTTTGGCTAAACTCTATAATTTTTTTTTCCAATGTAAACTATGTAAATTAAACTTGATCATCTACCATCGAAATTTTTATTGTTAACACGAACCTGACTATTACCAATAGATTAAACGAGAAAACCCGACTAAATAAAAAAAAGCATATAAAAACGAGATCTAAACCTTTCTGACCATACTCCTTGTATATTAAACCATCATTGCCGCTATCTTGTGTGTGCATTTTGATCTTGATCCTAGTAGTGACAGTTGGAAACCGTAGAAGAGAGTACTCAGAATTTGGACCAGGCTGATTTTGAGATTATTCAAGTGGTGTGTTGCATGTTGGAGCTGTATATTTCATTAATTTACATTTAAATTTAAATTATGATTTTTTAATCTAAATCTATGTAAGTTGAATAATAAAATATGCAGTGCGTTAAGTACGGGTCAATGGAATCTAGATGTGAAAAACAGTCTCCAAACTATGATTTACTAATTAATTGTTGAGGATTAGACATCGAATTATTAATGCTCAAGCTCTTTAGATCCCGGGGATGAATACTCTTTGATTAGATGAGTGATCAACTTTCTCACAATTACATATATATATATATATATATAT